>ML273539.1:0-114053 GCA_005239495.1 Nicotiana undulata
AACTCAACCATTAATGCACCACAATGAAGCTAAGTAACAATTAATACTTTCAAATAAGTGAAGAAATATTTAACAAAACAAGTAGACATGGAAGCATCAATAATCATGAAACAATTAAGACATGAATATAACAGTTTGGAAACGAGGAAGAGTTGTTCCGAAGGTTGTACGTTATGCTTAAAAGATAAGACGCGACACTTAATTTTGTTATCTTAGAGGTTGGAACTAAGTTTTGAGTTGTTCACTTAGGTCCCTTTATAATTATTTTATAGGTATCAGTAAATGCACATTGACCACAATAATTGTCCTTGTCTGTTATTAATGGAATCCGATAGGAAGATAAGAATTGCCACATTGGAGCATAGGACAGATGTAGATTCCTTTTTCTTCTTTCCTTTATAAGCATTGTACTGGAATCTCTTTTACCCTATGAATTAAACCCTATCTATTTTTGTTCTGTATTTTCATCAAGGTGCATTTTTGAAATTTTCGAAAATTTGAAAACTCCAAAAAATTATTTTTCAAAATGTTCACTCAAATCACTCACAAAACTTTCTTAATAGGTATAACATTAGAGCGGACCCTGTTGCTTAGACGCCTGTTGTTGGCTTCAATCAAGTTTTTTCGTTGCTCAAGTTTAATAGAGTAATATCTTTCTTAATTATTGTTACAATCTTTTTCGTTAATCAATTATGTTGAAACTTCGTATGTTGTTATGTAGCCTTGCAGAATGAAGAATGCTTTTCAAATATTTATGTTTAATTTCAGGATTTGAACTCCGATTACGTCTTGTATATGCTTTATCCTTTCTTTCTTATGTGATTTGTGTGTTCTCATCGATGAATGGTCAATTTGAAGAAATTTGGTGGAGTCTGAATCCAGGGAAACTAAACTTGAATAGTGTAATCCTGTAGATAAACAAACGTAAAGATGAAGAGTGAAGATAAAACAGATAGCAAGTCATGATATTGTTTATGTTTAATTTTTTGTTAGAAAATTAGTAATATCTCAAAAGGTAATGTTCATCTTGACTTGGAAAATCTTTTATCTTTGAAATATCATTACATTTACTTATTATTTAGTAAGTTATTTCACAACTAATAGAGTCAAACTAGTTGTCACTAGCCATTATCTATCTGTTGGAGCAACGCCTATATAAACATGGTCTTTGGAGAGCTAAAGGAACACTTTCTAACATAAATCTCTAAATCAACTTTCTAAATCATCTTTTCCTCCTATATGCTGGGTTTCTTTCTTGAGTTTTCTGCTAGTTTTATTCCCAATTTAATAACTGGAAGAGTTTGTTGAATCTTGGGGGATACGCCTAATTTTATATACCATTGTGTGGCTAAATATCCTTAAGGACAATGTCGTTGACACGCCTCAAGCTAATTCTTATTCTCCATAACCAATTTTTCCAACAATCTTAAGGATACTTCCACGATATTATGAAGAATAACACTGCTAATATTATTATTGATGCTACTACACATGTTGGATCAATTGTTTCTATTGTTTTTATATTGCCGCAAGAAGATGACTGGTATTCTTTGTGGATCCACAATTATACACCACTAACGAATTGTCAAGATCTTTTTTTTAATTTTCACCTGGCGGTATAAAGATTCTTAATTCATCTATTTTTTCCAAGAGAAAGTAAAGATACGATCCTGCATTTTGAAAATATTGAGAACCTTGAGATAGTGTGTTTAAATGTATTTGGACTAAATGATTTTTCGTCTGTCTACCAACATGAAAAGTTACGACATAGAAATATATTTTTTTGTGAGGTAAGTTCTATTTGTCTAATTTGTTTTAGCATAATTGTCATATATATGTCAATGGTCGACGAATGCTTAATGGTCACATTAGAAAACATCAAAATTAGTAGTATGTCTATGTATATTCTTCTGAACTTAAAGATATAGCTAAATCGAAGAATAATCTTCAGGGTGAATCTATATTATTAGCTTGTTATTTATAGAGTAGAACTCTTTATGAGTTGTGAAAGATTATCTCCTTAACCTGAAAATTTTGAAAATGTGGGGGTATGTGGTGTCGAGAGTTATATATCATGTTCCTAAGAAGGAAATATTGTTTGTTAAAATTATAATGAGGCCTTACAAAATTGAGATTTTTTGTGGTGAAAATTTATATTGGAAGATCAAAAATATATTGTAGTTCTGGCTCTGAAAAATTATCTTGCTTTAGGTCTCTTAGTAATTTGGTTGAAGAAATTATTGAATTATGTTTTATATTAATTTGAGATATTTCAGTAGAAGTTAAAATTGCTTCTACGTTCAGAAAATTTTACTTTTATATTTGAATATGGAAGATATCAAAAGAAAATAAATTCTTATATGTGTTGAAAGATGTTTCAAAAGACACTTGTATGAAAGTCAAGTTCCATATCATTTCAGATGATTTTATGTTTTACTTAGGAAATACTATGAATTAGTATTCTATCTGTGGATTTTTCACTGCATTAGAAGGATACAGTGATGATATTGAATCTCTGATTCATATGTGAAAAACTCACTAAGGATTGTGTGATCACCTTTTGATGAGGTTTTATGATATTGGAATTGTCTGGCAATGAGGTTGATTAAGCAACCTTTTGGTGAATATTCCACTAGGAATTAAGCCGGCAACATTTGTGTCAATGAATTGGGATTGCCAAGGCACAATAGCCACTGTAAGAAAATAAATCAATAAATGGGAAGAGTATGAAGATTCTCTTGAGACATAATGTGATAAAGCAATTGCTTAGAGAGAAATTTGTATACATATCATGAATAGTCAAAAGAGGATTTGGCCGATCCTTTGACTTATAAGTGAAACATCGAGAGGTTGAGACTTTTGCCAATTTGAAATGTATTAACAATGATGGGAACTTGTTGCTCCCAAACGCACACACAAGTATACGTGGTCGTACAAGTAAGAAACTGATAAGTCGACCCACAGAGACTTGTATAAACTACTCACTAAATTACTAAATTTGTTATTCAATCAAGCCAAATTCAAAATCCAAGAGTATGATTATATTATACTATGATCCTAAGTAATGACTAAATTATCAAGTAACGAGTTGATTGTTGTGTATTTAGTAGAGAAAAATATTCCAGGTTTGTGATCGATTCACCATACATATTGTGTTTTAATTCAATCTCCCTTTCATACAATTCACTCACGGTTGCTAATTAATCGATAATTGCTCTCATAGCCTTCTCCCGAAGTACTACTCGCCTATTCGAAGTAGATTAACGCTTATATTCCTATGAAATTAATCTATTAAGAACGCATTAAGATCACGATATTTAATTAAGCACGGTGACTAGGTATATTCCTATCCTAACCACAAATCCGCCCCTCTTGAGGGTTAAGATCGCGCTCTCTTCAATTTTTCTATAATCTATACACGGCTTTCCCAAGCATAGTATAGATAGTAAATAGAACATAACTGTTGGCCAGACAATTAAGCTACTAAACACAGAATTGAAGAAACAATCATATATTGGTGAATTATAATCAAGGTCAAGCTAACTTTAAACAACAATATTCATGGCTAATTCAAAACCACAGAACAATGGGTGTTTAGCCACTCATGATGTAATCAAAAAAATGCATAAGTGTTGAATAATTGAAAATACTAGAAAAAGATGAAGAAAACTGAGAATTCTCCGCTTCCTAACGTTCTCGGGTGTATTTTTCCTACAAAGTGGCGTCAACTCCTTCAAAAATATGTTTAGTCTTGCTTTTATACGTGTTGGGTAGGTTTAGGGCCGAAGTAACCGTGTCCCGGGCAAAATAGGACAAATTTCCGCCACCAGCACCCTGGACATTGCCAGGATCCAATGGCTGCACTGCACCAAAAATTGATTCTTCCTCCAGCGCCACAGGTGGCTCAAGGCGCTGCCGGTGGCGCCCAATTGCCCACTTTGTCCGATTTCGTTCGTTTTGGCTCTAATTTTGCACGTTTCGCCCCCAATTGCTCCTGAATCATTCCTACACATAAAAACACTCCAATTAATATAAATCATCATATTTAACATCCAAAATCCACGAAACAAAAGTAAAATATGAGGCGATATACATAGAAATATATATACCTTTAGCTAAACATCAACACCACACACTTAGACTTTTGCTCGTCCGCGAGCAATGGGACAAACTACTACCCTCCAGCAACGTACAAAGTTCACTATAAATGAGCACTTTAACTTTAAATCACACACTTTACCCTTGACTATGATCAATACCGGCAATCAAGCATGAACATACAAAAATTCACATTCTTCCCTTTTTTTAAATATGCCCAAGTGTAATTGTAACGATCCGGCCAGTTGTTCCGTGAGATTAACCTTGCTAGTCCTGTTTCTACTTTGTCATGCATTGCTTAGCCTGTTTATGATGTGTTGGGGTCGGTTGTTTCAGGTTGGAATGGTCGTGGTGAGTATTGAGACACTTAATCTTAAATTAGTTTAATGGTTAGAAAAGTCAGTCAGGAGTTGACTATTAGGCAAACGGCCTCGGAATGTGGATTTTATGGCTTGGATAGCTTCGTTAGGTGATTTGGGACTTAGGAGTGTGTGTGGAATGTGGTTTGGATGCCCGGAGTAGAATTAGGCTTGTATTGGCGAAAATGAGTTTTAGGCGATTCCCGGTAGGCAGTGGAAAATTAGCTATCGGGATTGGAATGGAATTCTGAAGTGTGAACAAATCCGTAGTGCCATTTTGGACGTGTGTGCAAATTTTGAGGTCATTCAGACGTGTTTTGGTTAGTTTCGGCATCGTTGGCGATTTTTGGAAGTTTTAGGAATCTTAGGCTTGAATCATGGTTCGAATTGGTGTTTCGATGTTATTTTGGGTGTTCCGAGGGTTCGGCTAAGTCTGGGTGATCATTTATGAATTGTTTGTATTTTTGGGTTGGGGTCCCGAGGGGCTCGGGTTGATTTTGGATAGTCATCGAAAGGTTTAAAGTTGGAAAATGTAGTAGAAGAAGCTGCTGGTGCAAGGCTTCTAGTGTGGCCACACCTGCGGAAGGGTAGCCATAGGTGCGATGCGCAGGTGCAAAATTGGCCAGGCTGATGGAAGGTCGCAGTTGCGAGATTTGGACCGCACCTGCGGCCTGGGACCGCAGGTGCGGTTTCACTGGGCAGAAAGTATAAATATCTAGCCTTCGTGAATATGGGTTATTTCACCAATATTTTCATCCGGAACTGAGCTTTGAGAGAGGGTTTTGAAGGGGGAATTCAAGAGAACTTCGTGGAGGTAAGATTTTTGAACCTAAAACTCGTTTCTATGTGATTATTGGACTGATTTAGGGTGAAATCTATGGAAAAATCAGTGATTAACGTGTGGGTTAAGGCTTGGAAACTTGAGACTTAGATTGAGGAATTGAAGGGTCAATTGTGGTTGGATTTTGATGTATTTTATATGGGTAGACTCGTGGCAGGATGAGGATTCTCGTGATGTAATTTTTATTGGATTCCGAGACGTGGGCCTGGGGGTCGAGTTTGGCCAATTTCGGGAATTGTGCTTAATTTTGATAATTTTTAAATGGGTTTCGTCTCCCTAGCATATATTGAAGATATTAATCTAGTTTTGGTCAGATTTGGAGCGATCGGAGGCCGATTCGAGGGGCAAGAGCATCGCGGAGTAGTTCTCGGGCTGGTTTGAGGTAAGTAACGATTTTAAATTTAGACCTGAGGGTATGAAACCCCGGTATTTTGTATTATTTTGATAAATGAGGTGACACACATGCTAGGTGACGAGCGTGAGGGCGTAAATCGATAGGGATTGTGACTTGGTTCGTCCTGTAGTGACTATTAAGCCGCGTGTTTGATTTGAAATCATATGATATCCTGTATTTTAGAGATTTATTCTTCATTATGGGATATATGTCATGTTTGGGGCCTTGTGCCGACCTGTTTAGACCCTCAGGGTTGTTTTTCCACCATTCTCACACTATTTTTGATAGAATATTTATGAACTCAATCATGTTTTATACATGTTGATGTTATCACTGTTATCACCCTGTTTAGAATACTGAGGGGCACTTTGGGCTGAGTCCTGTGAGTTGAGATGAGTTTCCCGAGTGGCTTGTGAGGATGAATGAGTGAGGCCGAGAGCCGAGTTTGTGAGTATAGTTATGGATCGGGCTGCACGCCGCAGCGATATATATATTGGATCGGGTTGCACGCCGCAGCGATATAGCGCTTGGGTTGTAGGAGCCCCTCCGGAGTCTGTATACCCCAGTGAGCGCAGTCGACTATTATTTGGATTGGGCTGCACGCCGCAGCGTCCGTTATTTGGATCGAGCTGCATGCCGCAACGTACGTTATGTGGATCGGGTTGCACGTCGCAGCGGTTATGTGTATTCATGGTACCCGTTGAGTGAGAGTGCTAAGTGTGAGCATTGACTTGTGTTAGTAGAGTCATGAGTGCCTGAGATACCTTATTTACGAGTGATACTATGCCTAAGAGGCTATTATTTGTGAAATCATTGTTTTTCACTCTCCTTTACACTAAGTCTCTTTGATAAGTGTTTAATTAATGTTTTATGCAAGTTTAAACGGAAAACTGAATTTTGTGAAGTATTTGGCAAATGTAGACTTCTGAATTGATTTATACCTTCACTGGCACTTATTTTTGTGAAATTATAAATTTTAAATGTTCGTCACTGCACTCAAGTCTTTAGTTACGGTTGTTACTTACTGAGTTGGCGTACTCAGCGTTACTCCTGCACCTTGTGTGCAGATCCAGGTACCGGGTCAGAGCACTAGCTGACTTCTCACTTGCTTGGGAGCTTGTTCGAGGTTAGAGATAGTTGTTTGGCGTCCACAGCGTGCCTTTTTCCTTTCATAGTTGTCATTTACTCTTATCTTCTGGACTTGTATTAGCAAAGTCATATTATCATACAGTGTATTTACTACTTTAGATGCTCATGACAGTTGACTCCTGAGGTCCTGGGCGGTGTTAGATTCGATCACTTTTATTATTATTGTTGATGAACTTGTTCTAAAAAGTAAATCTTTAATAGAATATGAGAATTTATAATTTTAAACGGGAAATGTTATTATCATTGGTGATAGTTGACTAGCCTAGTTTCACGAGGTATTTTTTTTGTTGGGGTCGTGACAGTAACAATTCAATTCAATCACTCCAATAACCTATTTGCAACCACCCGACCTCAAGAGTCAACTTGTAACCACTAAGCCTTCTCAATTCACGCACTTACCTAATATGAAAGTTTACAACATTATCAATCGTTCATGTGATCATGTGCCCTTACCAACAAACAAAAGAGTGAATATAGACTAGTCCACACATTCAAATATGCTTTTTGAATATAAATTGAGGACATCACACAATTGAACAAATTTCACTCACTCTCACAATGAACTCATATGCATCCCGTGATTGTACCATAAGCTTGCCCGTAGTGTAGATCTCTACTAATTTAAGCTAGCCAAATATAGGATCAATTAGGACTTTAAGGTTGTAATGTAGGCTAAGGGATGGGTAGGATATGTTTTTGGAATAGTGACTAACCCTCCTAAGCACTTTAATACACTACACTCACAACTCAAACACATATTCTTCTCAACGAATTCACTTGCCACAAATCATACACAACATAACCCTTTTTTCAATTAAGCACTTCTATACTCCCACTAGCACAATTCAATAAGAAGTGGAGGTGTGTATCTTTTTCTACATACTTTAACTATAATTTTTTTTTCTTTCTTCTTCATTTTTATTCTACACACACTCCATACATTAAGGTTCATCGGCTAGTGACTTTTGATTTCAACTTTGGTGCACCAACGGGCCTTTCCATGATTCCACTCAAAAACTAATCCCCAATATCTCACCTACTTCTTTTAGCGACTAAGTGCCTTAGGAGGTAAAGGTGCAACAATCTCAAATTAAGAACAAAATAGGGGTACGGCTTGTAACGCGTGTGCCAAAGAAAAGGTCTATGGCTCAAAGAGGCTAGCAATGGAAAATTTTATTTTTATGTGACAAGCACATCCATGATCAAGCAAGAAAATGCCTACATCATCTCCTAGATTAACATAACCTATAATTTCGCTTCGATTGACACAGGGGGAAAGTTCTAGACTACACAGGATAACATAGAAGATCACTAAGCCTCACACACACATTGCACATGACTCAATCACGACGGTTCTGTTCAACTCTCAAGTCAAGCAAGCACACATAATTGAGAAAATTAAGCAATATTACACTATGTGGCATACAAGTCAAACAACTGAGCTAAGGCGTCACAAAATAGGTTATTTACCTTTACTTAGGCTTCACATGTCAAACCAAATACAAGGGAAAACAGAATGTATGTCATAGCCTAATGTGTCAGGACCAAACATGTCAATGGGTATCTTGAAGTTACTCAGTTTCTTCCTAGCTATTCCTAAAAAATAAATAAATTAAAGTACTCAGTTCGAGCTACACCCTAGGAAAGAACCGGCGCCCAAAGAAAAACCAAGGGATACTACCTAGCTATCCTAAAAAAAATCTTTTTGGTGTTTTTAATCGGACCTTATCCCTCAAGAAAATTGTCCAAGAGATCCATCGTCAGGAAACGAGCTTTTTCTAAACAAAATTCAGTTTTTTCGTTTCTTTATTTATTTTGAGAACCTAGACCATGTATACTACGAGTTCTTAAAGAAAAACTAAAAATAAAAAAACATAGTCTTATACAATTACGCTTTAGAAAGTAGTTTTCTCACCCCACACTTATGTTATGCATAGTCCTCGATGCATGATCACAAAGAAAAATATTAAAACAGGGGTGAGAAATACTCCCTAAGACCCTCTCGGGCCTAGCTCAAACATGATCCTCAATCTTTAGAGTCGGGACGACCCCATACTTAAGCTCAAACATGCTCCTCAGCTTCGAATTTTAGGTACTCGGACTTCCCCTACTCTGCAAAATAAAAACAACACAAAACTTAACACTACCCAACAAGCGCCTTATTTATAGTCGTGGCACAACTCTGCTACTTTGCTCAGGCTGGGCGCTTTCTCTTCTTCTTTCTCCCATGAAGTCTAGCCTTTTTGCACGCTCTCGGAAGGTCTCCTCTTTCATCTCTGGCTCTTTTCTCAATCATCTTTACACACTCAGCTTGCAACATTGCCTCCCCTAACTCAGTTGTACCATCTGGATCACTACAATTCACATAAGGACTCTGCTCTATCCCCTTCAATTCGACCACAATAATCATGCAGATGTCCTCATAATGCTTAGGGGGCTTAAGTGCCTTATACACATTAAAAGTGACTTCCTCATCGTCAACTCTCATCTTTAACTTCCCTGCCCTCACATCTATAATTTCTCCACCAGTAGCTATGAATGGTCGCCCCAAAATAATGGGCACTTCCTCATCTGCCTCGTAATCAAGCACAATAAAATCAACAGGCAAAATAAACTTTCCCACTCGAACTAACACATCCTCAATAATTCCTTCTGGCATAATTAGTGACCTATCTGCTAACTATGAAGTGATTGTAGTAGGTCTAAGCACCCCCAACCCGAGTTGCTTGAACAAATAGGATGACATCAAATTTATACTAGCCGCTAAATCACACAGGGTTCTATCAACTTCTTGTTTTCCAAGAGACAAAGGAATTGTGAAACTCCCAGGATCCTTCAACTTAGGAGTAAGTTTACTCTGAACTGTGGCACTGCACTCTTCAGTAAGTGCGATTGTTTCAAACTCTGTATGTCTTCGTTTGTTTGCCACAATATCTCTGAGATACCTTCCTGCAAAATTTCCACCAAAGGCAAAATACACACTTACTTGGTTCAAATTATCTAAGAATTTATTGTACTTAGCATCATCTTTTTGCTTCTGCAATCTTTGTGGAAACGGAGGTGGCGGCCTAGTCTCAATTACTGGCTCTGATCCTTTGTTCTCTTTCTCATTCTCCTCAACTGGCTTGGGAACTAATTCTCCTCTAAGATGAGTTGTATACTTCTTTTTCTTTGGAACTTCTTCTAATGCTCTTCCATTTCTCAAGGTAACCGCATTGACTTGAGCTTTAGGATTTGGATCAATATCACTAGGAAGAGCCCCAACTGGTCTGTTATTTTGGGTACTAGCAATTTGTCCCGCTTGGCGCTCCAATTTTCTCATTGCTACGGCTTGGGCCTGCTGATCATCCATCATTTTCTTCATCATCTCCTCAAGGCTAACTTGTTGTTCAGCCTGAGGTGGTTTGTACTGTTGTTGTGGTGCTTGAGGCCGGTATTGATTCTGAGTGCCTTGATTTCCACCCCAAGAGAAGTTGGGTGATTTCTCCAGTTGGGATTGTAAGTGTCCCCATAATGATTTGTCTGGCCTCGATTTGTGTTACCCACAAAATATACAGACTCTGAATTTGTTGGGCATAGATTGCTCATGTGACCTTCTCCACAGACTTCACAAAATAATTGAACTTGTTGCACTGACTGGACTTGTTGCTTGTTAATGATCATGGTCATCTGATTAACTTGGTTGGTCAGTGTAGGTATCTGCGGTGATAATGCCGAGACAACATCTAATTCAAGAACCCCTGGTGGTTTTTGTACCATGTTCCTACCCATCTCTCCTTGCCCATCCGGATTGCTTTTGGAGAATTTGTTCGATAATGCATATATTTCATCAAAGCTTTTCTCTAATACTTGACCTCCAGCTGCAGCATCTACCACAATCTTTGTTTAGGGATGGAGTCCTTCTATGAAAGTATGAGCTAACACTTCGTTTGTCTGATTGGGATGAGGACAGACTCTGAGTAACCCTTTGAACCTCTCCCAAGCTGAGTATAAAGACTCTCCTTCTCTCTGTTTGAAGGCAACTATCTCACTTCTGATCTTTGTAGTTTTGCTTGAAGGGAAGAACCTTGCCAGAAATTTCCTTACCAAATCATTCCATGATGTAATGAAATTAGCCGGTTCTGCCTTTCGTCATCGCTTTGCTTCGCCCAACAGAGAGAATGGAAAAAGTGTGAGCCTCACATAATCTGGAGTGACCCCGTTAGTGATATAAGTACACTAATCTCCAAGAAGTTCAAAATATGTTGTTGTGGATCCTCGTGTGGAAGACCCATAAATTGTCCTCTTGCATGAAGTAACTGGGTCATGCTCTGTTTTAGCTCAAAGTGCCCGGTGATTCTAGGATTCACTATACTGGAGGTAACATTAGCAATACTGGGCATTCCTACCTCCTGAACAGCCATATGTTGCTCCTCTGCCATATTCACAGGAAATTGAACGAGTGCCTGAATATTGTTTATATCCCTTGCTTCCCTCAACCTCCTATGAAATGTTCTCTCAGGTTCAAGGTAAAAGTCGTTGAGTATGTCCTGTCTTTTGACCTTACACATTCAATCAAAGTTCCTGAGATTAGAGCAACAATCAACTAACGTTAGACTAGACGAAATAAACAATTAAAGCGAAAACTAGAAAGTAGTATATATTCAAGTCCTCGGCAACGGCGCCAAAAACTTATTGCTCCCAAACGCACACGCAAGTATACGTGGTCGTACAAGTAATAAACTGATAAGTCAAGTTTCTAACCCACAGAGACTTGTATAAACTACTCGCTAAATTACTAAAATTGCTATTCAATCAAGCCAAATTCAAAATCCAAGAGTATGATTATATTATACTATGATCCTAAGTAATGACTAAATTATCAAGTAACGAGTTGATTGTTGTGTATTCAGTAGAGAAAAATATTCCAGGGTTGTGATCAATTCACCATTCATATTGTGTTTTAATTAACTCTCCCTTTCATACAATTCACTCACGGTTGCTAATTAATCGATAACTGCTCTAATAGCCTTCTCCCGAAGTACTACTCGCCTATTCGAAATAGATTAACGCCTATATTCCTATGAAATTAATCTATTAAGAACGCACTAAGATCACGATATTTAATTAAGCATTCTTATCCTAACCACAAATTTGTCCCCCTTGAGGGCTAAGATCGTGCTCTCTTCAATTCTTCTCTAATTTATACACAGTTTTCCCAAGCATAGTATAGATAGTAAATAGAACCTAATTGCTGGCCAGACAATTAAGCAATTAAACACAGAATTGAAGAAACAACCATTTATTGATGAATTATAATTAAGGTCAAGCTAACGTTAAACAACAATATTCATGGCTAATTCATAACCCCAGAACAATGGGTGTTTAGCCACTCATGATGTAATCAAACAAATTCATAAGTGTTGAATAATTGAAAATACTAGAGAAAGATGAAGAAAACTGAGAATTCTCTACTTCCTAACGTTCTCGGGTGTATTTTTCCTCCAAAGTGGCGTCAACTCCTTCAAAAATATGTTTAGTCTTGCTTTTATACGTGTTGGGTAGGTCTAGGGCCGAAGTAACCGTGTCCCGGGCAAAATAGGACAAATTTCCGCCACCAGTGCCCTGGATAGTGCCAGGCTCTAATGGCAGCGCTGCACCAAAAATCGATTCTGCCTCCAGCACCACAGGTGGCTATTGCCCACTTTGTTCGATTTCGTTCGTTTTGGCTCTAATTTTGCACGTTTCACCCCCAATTACTCCCGAATCATTCTACACATAAAAACACTTCAAATTAATATGAATCATCACATTTAACATCCAAAATCCACAAAACAAAAGTAAAATATGAGGTGATATACATAGAAATATATATACTTTTAGCTAAACATCATAATCCAACCTATGTGGTTGGAGATACCATGAAGTAGATTCATAGGGGTAACAACAAGTCATTAGTTGATCAAATATGCATTATTAAATTATGTCTCTTCATATGGTGTGTATATATATAGTGCAAGATTGCAATCAATGTAGGGTTGAGTTATTATACTCTCAATCCGATAATCCATATCCTATTGTAGGTGGTGTGTTGTGCTGCAGAATACACTTGATGGATGGACCAATATGAGTGTGGAGTGGGGCCGCTCCTACGAAATTTGTGGCAAAATTTCTAGAGCACTCATGAATACTAGGCATGCGCATGGCCTATTATCGCAAAACCGCGATAACATCACAAAATTGTGAGGGTGTAATACGATGAATAAGATCCCTAGCTTACAACAAGAATTTTTGGTTTATAGAAGTTATCAACTTCACCAATTATTCTATGAGTTAAATCTTATTTTATCTATATCTGGTTCATAATCTATAAGACACCAGATGAATTTCATTATACCCGAAACCCAGCAAATTATACTCTCTTTCGTTCTTTATTTACTATTTATTTTTTTATATCCCTTTTGAGATTTGTGGGGATTGTTGGAAAATTAGTGATATCTCAAAAGGTAATGTTCATCTTGACTTGGAAAATCTTTTCTCTTTGAAAAATCATTATATTTACTTATTATTTAGCAAGTTATTTCATAATTAATAGAGTCAAACTAGCCGTTACTTGCCGTTATCTAGCCGTTGGAGCAACGCCTATATAAACATGGTCTTTGGAGAGCTAAAGACACTTTCTAACATAACTTTCTAAAACAACTTCTAAATCATCTTTTCGTCTTATATGTTGGGTTTCTTTCTTGAGTTTTCTACTAGTTTTGTTCCCAGTTTAATAACTAGAAGAGTTTGTTGAATCCTGGGGATACGCCTAATTTTATATATCACTGTGTAGGTGAAATATCCTAAGGACAGTGTCCTTGACACGCCTCAAGCTAATTCTTATTCTCCATAACCAATTTTTCCAATATTTTTACCCTGTCAATATCATACTACACTGCTAAAAACTACGGTTGCAGGGTAAAGTAGCAGCACAATTTGCTCTTTCCTGCACTCTCTTGGCTTTCCTGGCATGAAAGTTATGAATTTTAGGAGTACGCGATTTCGGTTTTGGCACTCACTTCAATATGTTTCTCCACTCCAAAGAGTGATACCATGTAATCGCTGGCCAATAATAAAGAAGAAAACTGCAGAGCAGTGACTTCAGAGAATCAGTTCTTACAAGTATGACATCCATAAAGAACAATGCAGTATTAATAATATTCAATTGAGGAGTACGCATGCAATTTTCTTCAAAAGAATATATGTAGCATGTAATAATTTTCCGTAGGTAGAAATGTTTGCATTGATTTATCATACATTACATGTTATGAACACAGCAAAATCACCAACTATTCTAAATTTTATTAGTCTTCTGTTTCTTCTCTTTCTCGTGGAACTGCACCAAAGTTGTTAACAAGTAAGTCCACAACAAGTGGTACCAAATCATCACAAGGAACAGCCTTCTTATATACTTCTCCCAAATGTGAATCACTCCCTATTCTGCCTCCTAAGAAAACATCGGCGCCTTCCACGGTCTTTCCATTCTTATCTCTAGTCAGGCATCCCATGAATCCAATGTCCGCAACTTGAACTTGTGCACACGTATTGGGGCAGCCTGTCCAGTGCATCCTCACTGGCCGTGTCAAAGAAACTTGCCGTTGAACCTCTTCAGTTATCTTCAAGGAACGAGCTTTAGTCTCGATTATGGCTTGTCCACAAAACTGGTTACCAGTACAAGCCACTAAACCTTTCATGAGAATAGGTGGATCAGGTGAAAATGTGCTCAGAACAGGCTCTTTGAGCAGTGCCTCAATCTTTGAGTTCTCAATGTTGGGAATAATAATGTTTTGTTCCACAGTAAGCCGGATCTCTCCTGAACCATACTCATCAGCTAAACGAGCTAGCTCATCCATATCGTCTGCTTGAATGTGAAGACCAATAAAGCTGTAGCCTTCTTGTTTCTGTGGATGTACACCAAGATAATCTCTTCTTTCCCATTGTTTCTGAACCAAGTCCTCTGGAGATGCTCTCTCTAGCTGTTGCTGTGGCATTCTCTTCTCGACCTCTGCCCTGAATACTTCTNGACAGTAAGCCGGATTTCTCCTGAACCATACTCATCAGCTAAACGAGCTAGCTCATCCATATCGTCTGCTTGAACACGGCCCACTGGAATGTGAAGACCAATAAAGCTGTAGCCTTCTTGTTTCTGTGGATGTACACCAAGATAATCTCTTCTTTCCCATTGTTTCTGAACCAAGTCTTCTGGAGATGCTCTCTCTAGCTCTTGCTGTGGCATTCTCTTCTCGACCTCTGCCCTGAATCCTTCTATACCCTGCATTAGTTGAAATCGTTACAAGATAGACCAACTAATTAAAACTTTGATAGCAGATATTTACATAGAGGAGAATGTATCTATCATTCTCCACCATTACATGAAGTAGGACTTGCTATAAAAGACTACCAAATCAGAAAATGTATTTTAGCTGGAAATAAGGCCCTTGATATTTAGTCAAATAGTTATACAATGGCAGCGAGGAGACCTAGTTGAGGCTATTTATTAAATCATAAGAACAATAAGAATGAAAATTGTCATTGTTACCGATGTATCACTCACCAGTTCATCTATTAACCACATCATTCTACATTTCTGTCTATTCCCTCTGAAACCAAGATCTCTAAAAGCTTCCAGTATTGCTTTGCAAACCGGAACAACATCATCGGCTGGAACCCATGCATCAAGAGGAATTGCCTCATCACATCTTTTTGAGCTGAAGAACCCACCCACAAGCAGGTTAAATCCAAATCGCCCGTCTTTTGTGGCAGGCATGTACGCGAGATCGTTGATATGGGGATGCTCATAAAGATCATGAGAGCCTACTACACACGGATTCCACTTCCTTGGCCTGAAATAACATCAAAATATTTCAACACTTTTGTTGATCCCTTCCTCAATAACATGATCATAAGTCAAATTCTCTTTCATTATCAAATGAATGATTCCATTCTTCACAATTGTTATCATGAAGATTAGTACAAACATAACAACATCAGAGAGTTCCTCCTTCTTTTGAAAATCAGGGGAAAGCTAAGAAAGGAAAAACTCTCATTTTGATTCTCAGTGTGTGTGGAGGGGAGGGAGGGATATACTATGTTATATACCACCTTGACTGATTTACGGGTACTCAAGTATGCAAAAACTGAACGTAACAGATATGTTTTATGTCCGTAGGTAAAAACTTCTAGATACTGACAATGTAAATTAACGTTATAATTCACCTAAAAGATATTACAGGTAACTGATCTTTAATAAGTGAGATTAATAACCTAGATTATAAGGATGGTTACCTCCTACAACTTGCTAAAATATGTACTAAATTTTATAATGCCGGTGTATATAAGTTAAATACCACAATACGAAATCCACAACTTAATGAGTATAGCACGATCAACGCAACAAATGAATAGGAATACTGTATGCAAGAGACTTACAAGTTAGAAACTGCTGGATTGCCTCGTGAATTGCCAGTGATAAATTGGGAGATCAAATTAGTGTAAGGCCTTGTGTCTACTATTTCTTCTGGATCAATTCCAGCAAGAGGATTTCCTACAGGATTCCTGACATTGTCCATGCCACTCTGCAAACTGGTCAACCCAACGTCTGCTAGTCCCTTTAGTATCTCAGGCACATCAGACAGTACAACTCCACGAATCTGCCAATTTTGCCTTGTTGTAATATCAGCACATCCTTCCTTCCCATATTTCCTTATCACACTCGCCAAGTATCGAGTCTGTGCACTCGTTGTTACTCCATTTGGAAGCTTCAATCTCATCATGAATCGCCCATCTGGTCACCGAAATATGTTAATGAAATAAGATCTTGAAATGTGTTTTGTTTTTTCCTCATAAATCAAATAATAAAATAGAGTATTTGAGCATATCCCTACAAGTTCAGCTAGAAACAAGATTAACTTTCGTGCATATACATAACCTAGAATTAACTCCGCTATGTGAGTTTCACAAAGCATAGCCAATCTCAGGACCTAAGAGCTGAGGCGGATCCAAGATTTAAACTTTATAAGTTCAACCTTCATGTTCTCGCCACTGAACCTAATGCATTTTTGCGATTAGCGGTTCATATTTTAATATTTGTTGAAATTTTAGTGATTTTTCACATATATATCTATTCTTTGAGTGAAAAATGCTAGGTTCAGTTGAACGGTTCGGTTATGCATTGCATCTGTGTCTGCCCGAGAGTTACATAAGTTGATGGTTAGCATAAAACTAGTCAAATAAATCTTCGGATGAATGGTCAAAAATATAAAAGATTCATCCAATCATTTATTAAGGTGTAGTTGTGAAAGCTATATAAAATTTGGAACTGAGTTTCAGTACTTACATTGATTCTTTCTCCTATGGAAGAGGCCAAGCCACTTAAGCCTAACATCAATATCATCCTTAGTAAGCTTGGACTGATCTATCTCTTCAATGGGTATCTTAGCAAGCTCTTCAATACCATTTTCCATGAACAACTTCATGGGTTCCTTCTCAATCTTGACCTTTTCTTGTGGATTTATGCCTTTTCTAAACTGCTCCTTGAGTATCCAGTAACCATCTTTTTCCTCAACTCTGGGTTCTAACCTCTCAGCAGCAACCTCTGGAGCACCAGCTGGCGGCGCTGCCACAGACGGTGGAGTCGCGTGGAGCTTGACAGCATTCTTGGAAAATCTAGCTGGATTTGGCAGTGAAGGTGCCAGAAATTTAATAGAAAAAGATGACATTTTGGAAGTTTGGAGCGGAGAAGGATAGATGTCAGACCATTTTGTAGAGTTGTGGGGAGTGGATGTGTGGCAATACATTGGTGGACTTTTGGTTGTTACTAAGGGTCGTTAATGTAACTTGCTTGGACAACAATGTCCCTTTAACCGTTAACTTTTCAAAATTGTACTCTAGTAGAACATAGTAATATATTACTCCCTCCCATGGGTGTTCTTAAAAATCCGAAAAATCGAACCAAGCGGACCAAAAAAATTGATAATTTTTAGGTTTGGTTTGGTTTTGGTTTTGAATTTCAAAAACCGATCAAAATTGATTTGGTTTTGATTTTAATAAAAAAATTGAACCAAACCGACCATAGAAGTGGATATTTAAATTTATTATTACACCTATATATATATGTATATTTTTATATAAAGTTTCTAAAATGTTATGGTACATATTAGTCATTTGTATTATATGTCTAGTTCTTTGCGATAACAATAATCTAATTTTTTGTCTTTACATTCTATTTTGATTGGTAGTTTGCTTTTACTAAGTACAAGAATTATTTCATGTTAAAAATAATCGATTTTTAATTGACTTAAATTATTCATCACTATTTGATTCATTTATCATCAATATATCATGGTAAATGATATATTGATGGGGTTGCACCAGGGGATCGGCTCTTAGCCCATTTTTGTTTGCCTTGGCAATGGATGTACTGTCGCGTCGCATCCAAGGGGAGGTGCCTTGGTGCATGTTATTTGCCGATGATATAGTGTTGATTGACGAGACGCGTAGCGGAGTTAACGCGAGGTTGGAGGTTTGGAGACAGACCTTGGAGTCTAAGGGTTTCAAACTGAGTAGAACCAAGACAGAATACTTGGAGTGCAAATTCAGTGAGACCCATGATGCAGACGTAGAGGTTAAGCTTGATGCTCAAGCTATCCCTAAGAGAGCGAGTTATAAGTATCTCGGGTCCATTATCCAAGGTAACGGGGAGATTGACGAAGATGTCACACATCGCATCGGAGCGGGATGGATGAAGTGGAGGCCCGCTTCCGGTGTTCTATGTGATAAGAAGGTGCCGTTAGGACTTAAGGGTAAGTTTTATCGAGTAGTAGTTCGACCCGCTATGTTGTATGGGGCTGAGTGTTGGCCAGTCAAGAACTCCCACGTGCAGAAGATGAGAGCAGCAGAGATGAGGATGTTGAGATGGATGTGTGGGTGTACCAGGCGAGATAGAATTAAGAATGAAGCTATCCTGGACAGAGTGGGAGTAGCCTCAGTGCAGGACAAGATGCGGGAGTCGCGGCTGAGATGGTTCGGACATGTTAGGAGAAGAAGCATTGATGCCCCTGTCAGGAGGTGTGAGAGGTTGGCCATGGAGAGTTTGAGAAGGGGTCGAGGTAGGCCTAAGAAGTACTGGGGAAAAGTGATTAGGCAGGACATGGCGCTGCTTCAGCTCACTAAGGACATGACACTTGATAGTAGCATGCATTTCCCTTCATATTCTTTGATTTTTATTATGGTATGTGGTTCTGTTCGCCTCAGGTATTGTATTATGTGCTTCTATTATTGGATACTGTTTTTTTTTCTTTCTTTTTTCTTTTTTTTCTTTTTTTTATTTTTTCTTTTTTTCTTTTTTCTTTTTTTTCTTTCTTTTTTTTACTTTTTTTTCTTTCTTGCTTCCTTCTCCTTCTTCTTAACCTTTCTGAGTCGAGGGTCTATTGGAAACAGCCTCTCTACCGGCATTAGGTAGGGGTAAGGTCTGCGTACAGACTACCCTCCCCAGACCCCACATGTTGGGATCAAACTGGGTTGGTTGTTATTGTTGTTATATCATGGTAAATGATCGATTTCTCAAAGAACAATTGGTTTGTTAGTGTTACTTAGAAAATGTAGTCGGCGTGGAATATGTGTTTGGTGGTGTATGTCTCATATTTAAGAAAAACCGATAAATAACCAAAAAAATGAAAAACCGACAAAAACCGAATCTCTAAAAAACCGACTTAATTGGTTTGGTTTGGTTCCAACATTTTAAGAACCGACTTACTTGGTTTGGTTTCTTTTTAGGGAAAACCCGATCCAAACCGAACCATGAACACCCCTACTCCCTACATTCCAAGTTGTGTGAACCTTTTTGACTGGCCACGAAATTTAAGAAAAAAATAAAAGAATTGGGAATTTGTGGTCCTAAACAAGTCAAAAAGGAGTTCAGAGTATTTGNATGTGCTTCTATTATTGGATACTGTTTTTTTTTCTTTCTTTTTTCTTTTTTTTCTTTTTTTTATTTTTTCTTTTTTTCTTTTTTCTTTTTTTTCTTTCTTTTTTTTACTTTTTTTTCTTTCTTGCTTCCTTCTCCTTCTTCTTAACCTTTCTGAGTCGAGGGTCTATTGGAAACAGCCTCTCTACCGGCATTAGGTAGGGGTAAGGTCTGCGTACAGACTACCCTCCCCAGACCCCACATGTTGGGATCAAACTGGGTTGGTTGTTATTGTTGTTATATCATGGTAAATGATCGATTTCTCAAAGAACAATTGGTTTGTTAGTGTTACTTAGAAAATGTAGTCGGCGTGGAATATGTGTTTGGTGGTGTATGTCTCATATTTAAGAAAAACCGATAAATAACCAAAAAAATGAAAAACCGACAAAAACCGAATCTCTAAAAAACCGACTTAATTGGTTTGGTTTGGTTCCAACATTTTAAGAACCGACTTACTTGGTTTGGTTTCTTTTTAGGGAAAACCCGATCCAAACCGAACCATGAACACCCCTACTCCCTACATTCCAAGTTGTGTGAACCTTTTTGACTGGCCACGAAATTTAAGAAAAAAAATAAAAGAATTGGGAATTTGTGGTCCTAAACAAGTCAAAAAGGAGTTCAGAGTATTTGTGTGGTTATAAAAGCGTATTATCAAGGGTAAAATTAAAAATTTAAGCTAAAATTATTGTAAAATTTAGAAAGAGGTCATTCTTTTTTAAACGGACCAAAAAGGAAATAAGTTCACGTAAAATGAAATTTAGAAAATGGTTGTTATTGTTGTTATATCATGGTAAATGATCGATTTCTCAAAGAACAATTGGTTTGTTAGTGTTACTTAGAAAATGTAGTCGGCGTGGAATATGTGTTTGGTGGTGTATGTCTCATATTTAAGAAAAACCGATAAATAACCAAAAAAATGAAAAACCGACAAAAACCGAATCTCTAAAANTAAGGACCCGTTTGGCCATAGATTTTGTCAAAATAAATTTGGGTCTTATTTGGCAAATACTTGTTTGGCCATAGATTTTGTCTATATTTTGACAAAATCTCAAATCTCAAATCCCAAAAGGCCAAATCCCCAATAATATACATGTTTTTCCAAAATAAATTTAGAAAATATATTTTGAAACGTATGTCCAAACACATTTTCATCTTCAAGCCAAACTTCACCAAAACAAATTTTTCAAAACAAATTTGGGAGGGTATGACCGAACGCTAGCTAAAGTTTGAGATCGAATTATCAAAGCAAACTCTTAACCATGGCTAGGATAACAAATATTTCCTCTATTAGTTCTCAATTTTTTTTATACAAATTCTAGCTAAAATATTATCTAATCACTAAATATATTCTATGAAAGTCTCTCTATTCCTACTCTATTACTACAAGCTATTTCTTTATTCTTTGAACAGTTCTTTTTTTCTTTTTCTTTTTTGTCTCAAATTCTTTGGTTTTAGATTTTGAGTTATTCATATTTTCTTGGTTATTTGTTGTGTTCACTTTTTCTTTAATTTTTAATATTTCTTTTCTTTTTCCTTTTTAACAACTGACAAGTCAGCGAAGGGCCTGCTGGAATTTTAATATCATAGAGATTTTTTAACTTTAATTTTTCAAATAAATAATATTGTGTATATGTTAAATTAGGATTAAAGCTGCATAGTTTTTGTATGAATACTTTATTTGAATTCACTTGACAACTATTACTATTTTATGATTAAAGTTATGTACTTCTAAAATTGAACCCGCTTGCACAAAATTTTGGGTATGCTACCGATTCTCGTCCAAATAGGAATTCGGGGTAATGGAGAAATATGAAAATGCAGAGGAGTCTCATTCAGCTAAGTTGGGATCTCCTTGAATTCGAGTCTTGAAAATAAACAATCTTTAAGCGGAAAGCGTTCTACACTTCATGGTAAGAAATATCAAATTAGTCGGATGAGGGCGGTGCATAATTTGGTAAATACCGAATTATCGTATTGAACCAAAAATTTTGGTATTTGGTATTCGATATTTTGATTGATATGGTATTTGGTTTGTGTTTTTTTAAAAAGTTGGTATTAGGTATGGTATTTGGTACTTTAAAATAAAATACTGAAATACTGATACTGTACCGAAATATATATTCTATTACACAAAACACATATTATCAGTTATAACAGAAATATAAAAATCTAAAATTTTACTTTCTTTTATTCTCTAAGTTTATCAATTAACTCTAAACAAGTAACAAGATATTTCTAATGATCAAATTTATTTATTTTATGTATAGTTTTTATCTGTGGGTCGATATTTGTTGGTTTTGGACAAAACTTTTGTCAACAAACATTTTTAGTTTTGTATTTTGAGTATTTTAATTAAGAATATTAGAGTATATGGCTCTATGCACTAGTTACTACTCAAACCGAATAAACCGAAGTTATCGAAACGAATAAACCGAAACCGAAAGGAGAAAAATCAAACCATGCCGAATTTAATTAGGTACAGTATTGGTATAGGATTTTAAGAAACCGAATACCGAAAATACCGAACCGAAATATCTAAATATTGTACTGTACCGTACCGACCGACGAACACTCCTAAGTCGGATGAATGGACTTTCATACCAATTGGTCAAACCTGAAAAAATAAAGTTGTGCTACTTGAAGTATGCACGGTTGTTTTCGGTAAATTAACAGCTTGTTTGGATGGTTGTTACATGTTGTATTGTATCGTATTGTTACTTTAAATATGATGTTTGTTTTGATTGTTGCTTTAATTTTATTGTATCGTATTGTTAAATCTGTCGTTACGTAACGACGAAATGTGTCACTTTATGTAACGACCGATTCGGTGTGGTCGCGTCGTCACCTTGTCCTTTTCTCTCAATCTCACCCTTAATATTATTAAATAATTTTATTTTATTGTTTAACCTACCTTTTTATATAGTAATTTTACCTGTATCATAATTTTTCTATATAATATTTCAAGTTTATTCTTCATATTGATGGTGCTTGATATCATAAAATGATGGCAAATAACACAATCTATTCAAATATTTTATTTATCAAACGATACAATACAATACGACAAGATCGATATGTAATAACCATCCAAACAAACTGATAGGGTGCCCTTTTGGAGTAATAATGGGACACACTAGTAAGAGACTAGAGAGGCGTGTGGCTTCCGAGCTCTGGCTATGGTGTTAATAACGATTGGTGATAAGGTATTGGTTGCCCGCAGTAATCCCTCTTGGCGGAGCCCACGTTCCTTGTCTTGACATTCTTGGAATTCTACATGATCAAATAATTCATGAATTACCATACAATAAACAATTCAGTAGATTCATGTTTTGTTAGTAGAAGAAGAATATTAAAGGAAAATAGATTTTTAAACTTTTTTCAGGAAAATAGTTCTTCCAAAAAAATTAAACAAAATTTTTTGATAAAAATATGCTTACCTTCGGTAATTTCGTAGTTGCTAGCAGTAATTCGTCATATTCTCGTATGTTGCCTCGGACCTTTTGCCTAATTAGACTATCTTGCTATAATTTGTTATTGGTATCTCTTTCATATTCTTTATTGTTAGCTCTGATTTAGTTTTCTAAAGATTGTCTTGCTATCACTTGTTATCAGGGCTCCCTTCACTTTCTCTAGCCGAGGGTCATTCGGAGGCTGCGTACATTCTACCCTCCCCAAACCTCATATGGTGGGAATATACTGAGTAGTTGTTGTTGTTGTTGTTGTTGTTTTGATAAAAACATAAATAAGCCGGGTTTTTTTCTTTTGTTTCTTTTTCTACAAACAAACACCCTACTATGTGGGCTACGGCCACGAGCCAAATGAAGTTAGTTAATCTTTGAAAAGTAAAAGGAGAAGACTGGCCACCAAGAAGAGCCAAGAGTCGAACACACAGAGGCACCGCGCCTTCATCGAGTCGCCTCAGTGACATAATTGTACCTAGGTCATTGTCTTTGGCATTGTGACATTGCCATATACCAAATTTTTGGAGAAAAAATAAAGCTTCCTCCTCCGTGTGTTAATTATGTATTATTATTTTGGTTTGTTTAGTTTACGCTACCACTGTAGTTGAACCTATTGCAACAAATTATTTAATCCACTTTTAGGTTACAAACTCACACTTACATATTTCCTCGTGATTTACTTCTAAATAGCTTGATAATGTAAAAAATGTTTACATGTCACTGAAATTACACCCGTATGGATATATGTAATCAAGCACAAAAGAAGTAGGAGGAAACTGTGGCGCTTATTTGAAAGAGTGGAGTAAAGTAAAAACAAGCAATGACACCCAAACCTAAATTTAAAAGGGATCTTTAGGGTTTTTTTCTTCCTATATCATATATGAAACCTTATTACAAAAAATGTGCATAGTTTCATAATTACCCGTCATGTCTATAGTTTTTTTACAAAATGTATACCATTCATTAAATATCCAGTATTACGCGCGGATTCCTTCCAAATTAGGCGCCTACAAATCCGGGACTAAATATTCTAATTGATTCTAGCGACGTTAATATCTAATTTGAAACGGAAATCACGAATTAGATGTTATCTTCAACTTCAAATCAAATAATTTTGCAAAATCTTTGTTCGTCGATATTTTTTCATAATCAACAAACACAAAAAACGATAAAATATTCAACAAATTCAAATCAAATTGTAGCTACTTTGTTCTGCCAATACTCTGTTCTTCGACTTTTTTCCTCAATCCACAAATCAAAAAAGCGATAAAATATTCAACAATTCTTCTTTCAAAAAACGCAATCATGTCCAAAATCCAATTATGATATAATTGAATGGAAATTGGGATAGTTATGGAAGATTTAGAGATTTTCAGGTAGATGGCATTGTGATCGATGAGGATGCCAGTTACAGTATGTTAATTTCTACAATTGCAGGCAATTAATGATTGATACTTCGGAAAAAATTGTAGAAATCAAATACATTGTGAACGGGAATTGTCCTCCAATGGAAATTAGGAACGATATGAGTGTTCGTGTATATATGGAGACAAAAAAGGAGAATAAAAACTTAGGATCATATCTGTTATGTATACGTGTACGAGAGTTCAATATGGAATTGAGTATCACCAATGAGAACACAAGTGAAGGTTTGTTATGTTTCAAATTCTTTGAAATTCTGATTTTATGTGAATATCTACAAAATACCTACATTTATCTATAAATAAACTACATATCAGTTTAAGTATGTATATAGCAGTATTATTTTTTAAAGGTATCTACAAAATTACTATTATTATACTACAATTAAACTACAATCTATGTGGAAACAAATGTTGACTACAAAATTTTCTCTTCATCTACAACTTATCTACAAAGATTCTACAAATTGTAATGGCACTGTTTATCTTTATTTTCATGCAGATTCGTCTGGGGCACTAAAGTTACTTGATATGCCAGCCTCTTCCGTTATAGAGGAATATCAAAGTGAAATAATAACTGAAGGTACACAAAGTGTTATTGAAGAAAGACAAGTGTATCAAGACAAGCAAATAATTGCAACTGCAATGAAGCATTATTCTGTCATGCACATGTTCCAATTCAGGGTTAAATGTCACGACCCGAAATCCCACCTTCTAGGCCGTGACTGCGTCTAACGTCGAACCCGCTAGACAAGCCAACGTACACAACACCTTGACATTTTTAAAACAACTTAACAGTAATAAAGCAATTTTATTTCAAATCTTTAATGAAATAACCAGAACTACTTCACAAGTTTTACATCAGAAATGTAATAATACTCCGAAAAACGCATAATGAAATGGTAAAGATAACAACATCGCAAAATCCCAAAATCGGGGTGTCACAACCTCACGGAAATACAATATTATCTTTAGAACGGAAGGAGAAATAAGACAATAGGATACTAATAGCAGGAAAGACTCTAGGGACCACGAACGCCAGTGGTATACCTTGAAGCTCGATGTGGACTGAAGGTGACTCCCTCAAAGCGGTCCACGGGGTCCGGAAGCGGGATCAGCACAACATAGTGAAGTGTAGTGTAGTATCAGTACAACCGACCCCATGTACTGAGTAAGTGCCGAGCCTAACCTCGGCCGAAGTAGTGACGAGGCTAGACTTAGAAAATAACGTTCACCTGTCCTATTCTACAATACTAAATACAGATAACAAAGCAAGGAAGGGTAACAGTCATATACGGGGAACGGGAGCAGATAAAGGGAGAAAACAATAAGATAGAGCAGTTTATTTAACATCAAGTAAGAAAAGAAACAATTTACTGAAAACTGATAAGGTATGAATGACATGTCTGAATGATAACAATGGCACGGCATCACCCTTCGTGCTTTTACTCTCTTCCTCACCAATGCAATGTATGTTGTAATCAATGTAATCATGGCACGACATTAACCTTCGAACCTGCAATAAATGTAAACATGTCACGGCATCACCCTTCGTGCTTTTACTCTCTTCCTCACCAATGCAATGTATGTTGTAATCAATGTAATCATGGCACGGCATTAACCTTCGTGCTTGAAATAAATGTAAACATGGCACGGCATCACCCTTCGTGCTTTTACTCTCTTCCTCACCAATGCAATGTATGTTGTAATCAATGTAATCATGGCACGACATTAACCTTCGAACCTGCAATAAATGTAAACATGTCACGGCATCACCCTTCGTGCTTTACACTCTTCCTCACCAATGCAAGACAATGTATATGGTAAGGAATGCAGCATAGGGGGGAAAATACAGTTCAAATCACCCGGCAAAGGGAAAATATCAGTCAATATCTCAATAAATGCCCGTCAAGGGTCTCAGCTATAACCAAACAACTCAATATATATATTGTATACTTGGATCCTCAATTGAACCAACATTTCATAATCTTTACAACCAGTGCATCAACCACAATCAATTTCTCAAGTAGAGGCAATTACATAGTGTGAGGAAAATTGAAGAAATAACTGAATTTTATCAAAAATAGACTCATGGGCATGCTTGACTCACAATGTATAGGTACTCGTCACCTCACCTATACATTGAACATGATAAACACATAACACATAACATACAATACCTAATCCCTCACCAAAGTTAGGCAAGACACTTACCTCGGTCCAATGTATAGCAATCAACCCTCTAAGACCGTCTTTCGTTTATAATCCGACTCTGAAACAACGATATCTAGGCATGATTAATTCAATAATATCAATAACGACTCAATAACACAATCCCATAGCCTAGATATTCAATTTCTAGCATTCTTCCAAAAATACCAAAATTCGACCCTGGGCCCGCTTGGTCCAAATTGAGGTTCGGACCAAAACATGATCACCCATAACCCCACGAGTTAGAATATATAATTTGTTTTGAAATCCGACCCAAAATTGGGGTTGAATTACCCAAAATTCCCAAAAACCTAACTCTACCCAAAACCCCTAATTTCTATTTTGATTTTAGGATTTTAGGCCTAGATTTTAGTGATTATGGAAGAAAAGTGGAAGAAATTAGTGTTTGAATCACTTACCCAAGTATTTATGGAGGGAAATTAGCTTGAGGATCGTCAATGGGGGTGGGAGGAGAAGAAGAAGGCTGAAAATGTGATATTCCCGTATGGTATTCTGTTTTTGGGGTATTTTTAATAACTGGGCAAAATTACCCTTCGCGTTCGCGGGCCCCTGGCCGTGTTCGCGAAGGGTTAGCTGCTGGGACCTACGCGTTAGCGGAGCCAGGGCCGCGTTCGCGAAGGTCTGACTTCCTAGGCCTCCGCGTTCGCGAGCCAACGCCCGCGTTCGCGAAGAACAAAACTACCCTGCCCCCCCCCCCCCCCCCCCCCCCCCCCCCCCCCCCCCCCCCCCCGACCTCACCCTAAGCCTACGTGTTCGCACCCCTGGGGACGCGTTCGCGTAGAAGCATTGTACAGTGCTCCGTGTTCGCGTCTCCCTCTACGGGTTCGCATAGAGTAAAGCCCAGGACACCATAATTTACCCTTCACGTTCGCGAGCCCCTGGACGCGTTCGCGAAGGGTATAACACCAGACACCAGCCAAACATCAAAAACACCAGATTTTTCCACTTTTAACACTCCGTTAGCTACCCGAAACTCACCCGAGCCCTCGGGGCTCAAAACCAAAAATACACACGACTCCCGAATTATCCTACGGACTGATTCAAGCATTTAAATCATCGAAACATCATCAAAATCATCGAATTAAACTTCAAAACTCTTAGAATTTTCCTAAAACTTCATAAAGCTTAATTTTTTCAATTTTGATCTGAAACACGTCATTTCAAGTCCGTTTTACACCAAACTTCACAGATAAATCACATAACATATAATAAACCTGTTCCGGACTCCGGAACCATAATACGGGCCCGGTAACACGGTTTTCACATAATCATTCATTTTCAAAATCCTTTATTATTTTCAGAAATAAATTTTTCTTTAAAAATTCATTTCTCGGGCTTGGGAAATCGGAATTCGATTTCGGACATATGCCCAAGTCCCATACTTTTCTACGGACCCTCCGGGACCGTCAAATTACGGGTCCGGGTCTATTTACCAAAATTGTTGACCAAAGTCAACTTTATTCATTTAATTATCATAAAATTTCATTTTCTTCAAATTTCAACATACAGACTTCTCGGCTACACGCCCGGGATGCGCACGCATATCGAGGTGAGATTAACAGAGGCTTTCAGGGCCTCGGAACACAGATTTAGCTAGAATTACTTAGGATGAGCTTTTGGGTCATCACATTAAAAGATCTAGCCACAGAAGGTATGAAGATCTGAATGGTGAAAAGATCATTATAAATAGTCTTTCCCTTGTGATATGTGTTTTTCAAACATTGTAGATGAATTGTAGTTATATTGTATAGTGCGTTATTTATGTTATAATAGTCCTTTTGTTACATCTACATTGATAACCTGTATTAAAAATGTATTTTTTTGTAGCTATTGGCTTATATGCGTTGGTGAAAACTGTAATTGGCACTTCAAGGCAACATCAATTAATGATTCTGCAATGTTCAAGATCATGAGTTTCAACCGACAACACACATGCTCCTTAATGGATGATACATTCATACAGCGCAAACGTACTGAAGTTGTAGTTGGTAGCATGGTCATTCCAAAGTATTGTGATCCAAAGACAGTTTACACACCAAAGGACATACAAAATGACATGTTGTCCGAACACGGAGTGAACCTAAGCTACATGCAAGCATGGAGATCAAAGAAAAAGGCTTTACAGTTTTTTAGAGGTCATCCTGCTGACTCCTACAGATAATTACCAAAATATTATTATATTCTTGAGAAGACGTATCCTGGTTCAGCTGTTAAATTGAAGAAGACAGCAGATGAATGCTTCTTATATGCATTTGTTTCTATTTGTACATCAATAAGTGGTTGGGAACATTGTAGGTCAGTAGTAGTGATTGATGGGACATTCTTAAAGTCAGCCTACAGGGGGATTATGCTGACAGCAAGCACAATGGATGCAGCAGGTAAAATTGTAGATATTTTGTAGGCAGTTTATAAAATGTAGATACATTGTAGATACTTTATAGATATATTGTAGTTTATATGTATTTGTATTTTTATATGTATTTTCAAAGCTTCTAGTTAATAATTGTTTGACTAATAATGTAGGCACAATATTGCCTTTGGCATATGCTGTGATTGATTCGGAAAATGACGCATCGTGGAAGTGGTTTTTTGAGTAATTCAAGAAAGCATATGGTGAAAGACCTTCAATGTGTGTTGTTTCAGATAGGAATGAGAGTATCCTGAAGGCAACATCAATTGTCTATCCGGGCATGCCACACTACCCTTGCATGTGGCATATTTGGACAAATATAAGGGCAAAGTTCAAGAAGGGTCATCTACAATTAAATGAATTGTACTTTGCCACAACACGGTCATACACTCTGGATGAATTTAATGAAAGGATGTTGAAGATTGAAGAGATAGACCCGTGTGTTAAATCATACCTATATGATATTAGCTATCATAGATGGTCAAGAGTACATGCAACGGTGAATAGAACTTGGACTATGACATCAAATATTGCAGAGTCGTTGAATGTTGTAACAAAATATGCAAGAGATATGCCAATATTTGACCTATTAGAGTATATGAGGACTCTTCTTGAACGTTGGACCAACGAGAAGTTATTGAAGGCAAAGGGTACTTTCACATACCTTGGGTCCAAATTCAACAAAGAATTGGAGAACAACATAACATTATCTCAGCGGCTTAGGGTAAGATCTGTTTATTTGGTGCAGAAAAATAATATTTTAATATACAGTATTTCCATATTGTAGATAATTTGTAGACAAATTGTAGGTAATTTGTAAATTGTAGATAATTTGTAGATAAGCTGAAGATAATTTGTAGATAATATATTTTTATGGTTATAAATATTATTCTTTATGTTTGTTATGTAATTGTAGGTGAGGGCTTCAACGGATCATATCCATACTGTGATAGATGGTATGAAGCGGTACATTGTGTGTCTTGAAAGCAAGAAATGTAGTTGTGGCCAGTTCCAACTTGATGAACTTCCATGTGTGCATGCTTTGGCAGCTTTAAGGCACATGAATGAAACTTATGAGAACTATTGCTCTCCGTTTTACACAAGGGAGAGCCTATTGCGTACGTATGAAATACCAGTAATCCCCTGCCTGATGAAAGCAAATGGAATATGCCACAACATATATCTGATGAAGTAGTAAATCCACCTACGGGAGAGAAAAGGAAGCCAGGAAGACCTCAAAAGGAAAGATACAAAACATATGATGAACTAAAGTCAAAGAAGTACAAAGTGTCATGTGGCAACTGTGGAGGTAAAGGGCATAACAAAAGATCTTGCAAGAATGCGCCCAAAAAGAAATAAATATCATGTAGTATTCCAAAATAATTGTTAGTGTGTTCAAGTTAACAGAATTTTATGTGTAATTGTTGAGGTTTTTAAAGATCATAACGTAGTTAATTTCAATTTGTTTCTGTTTTTGTTAACATATTTTTCTGTATTCTGTCAAGCATCTACATTTATTTTTGACTATGTCAAGCATCTTGTACATAGCAGTTAATATTTATCTACAATAAAACTACAAAAAAAAAACTAGAACTGACAGTTATATAAACAAATTAAATACAATTGGAGATATTTTCTACAAACTATATACATATTCACCTTCAAATTATATACAATTTTAATATTCAGTGTTTTCATATTGTAGATAATTTGTATTTTATTTGTAGATAATTTATATTCTAACAATAAAATAACTACATTTAAAACAATGAAGAACAGGTACTCTAAATATTAAACAACTGGAGATAAAATCAACAGGTTATTTTCAAGTGAACTATTAAACTGGATAGAAATTAACAAAACAAAAGCTACTGTAAGTGTAGCGCAGTCTGCTACAATAAAAACACAAAAGAATTCTTCAGAAACTTGTGTACTATCCTTCTCCTACAAACTAGCATCAACTAAATTACATAGACATGCTTCTTTCTCTGGACTCTTATTTTCTCATTCAATGTTGGTCCACCCTTCCTCTTTGCCAGTCTGCCTGTAACCTCACTTTCACTAATTGACCCATCTTCCTGCTTCTTTCTAGCATAGTCCCATAGTAGCGCTCCATAGCGTCTCCGATGTTGGTCAATATCGGAGAGGTCTTCTGCGGGAATTGACAAATCTCCAAGACTAACATACTCCACAAAGGCAGCAACAAATACATCACAATCACTGCAAAAACCAAAGAATATAAATATTTACCAAATTATTAGAAACAAAAAAAAAGAATTAAATGTATAGAAAGAGAGAATAGATTTTTTACAGTGATCCTTCTTTTTGCAGTGGAATCTCTCCAACAATCCACTGAATGTTAATAGGTCGGTAACTGGTTTCTCGATGTATGCCTTTGTATTTTTGAAGTTAATGTCTTTACGCTTCCCATAGAAACCAGTGCATGACAAATACAAAAGGATAATAACAGAAAACTTTTGGGCACATACTTCAACAATTTCATGATTGCGTGAAGAGACCATGGATTCATATGCATAAAGTTGCATGTCTGCAATGTCGAAAACGACCAACACCCAGTGGAATTTTTCTACAATGTTGACGGGCATGATGACATAGTCAACTTCATCCCATGCAACATTTGCAAGTAGTCTATACCCCCAAAATATATTCTGCAACAACATCCTGGGGTTTAACAACCGAATACTTCTTTTCTGGAGGAGAATTTATGAACTTTTCATAAATTTGTTCAATCCTAGTCTTGAACAAAAAATCGGTTGTGGTAAACCCAGTCTTGTTGTTGGAGCTTATTTGCCTCTTTTTCTCAAGTAATACATTAAAACATCAATGTGCTGCAACCAAAAAAAGTTAGCATTTAAACAGCAAGTTAACTTCAAATAATCTACCTAAAACTACAGTATAACTACAATTAACTACAAAACAGAAACAAAAAAAATCTACAGTGATATCTAAAAACAACTCTACAATTTAAACTACAAAGTCAGCTTCAAATAATCTAAAAATAGCTACACTTTATCTACAGTTACACTGCAAACATGAAACACAACATCTACAATCATGTCTCCATCATATCTACATTTTATACTACAATTAATCTTGTAATGTTCTACGTAATCTACAATTTAACTACAAACAGGAAATACAGCAATAACAATTATGTCCACAATATATATATAGAATTTATACTACAAATCATCATCAAATAGGATACATAATCTACAAACTAAATATAATTACACCACAAACAAGAAAGACAGCATCTACAATCATGTCTACATCATATCTACAATTTATACTACAAGTCATCTTCAAATATTATAGATATCTACAACATAACTACAATTAAACTACAAAAAAGAAGACAAAATATCTACAAATCATATCTTGGGAATAGACTCTTTGCTTCTTATCAACCTTTTTTCACTCTAAGGTCTAACCAAGGCTTAATTTGGTTATCCTTTATGGAAAACGGAGCCTTCCTCCAGTAACAACAAATAAATGTCAAAAAACAAATTATAGAATGAATTAGATATGTAAAAGATAAATGCAGAAATCAAAGAGTCAGATTATGCATTCTAACCTCTTTGAACCTTTGCCGCTACAGTGGTATAACCACTTGTTGAATTGATCTAAAACCTCTAGATCTACATCTTCACCAATAACAGTAGTAAAAGGGTGCTTGAGGTAGACAATTTTAGGTCCAACCGAGCTGCTGCCCCCAGAACTGTATAGAGGGATAAATGGTGATCGGGCATGCTTTCCCGGATGCTTTGTTCTACCCGGATGCATAGGTGTTGCATCATCTTCAATAGGCTCACCAAACTTAACCAACTGGGATAAGTTGTCAGGAAACTCAAAATCATCCAGTGTAACCCCCTTCTTCTCAACTCCTGATACTTCTGAATCACCTAGATCCGCATATTGTGCCTCTGCACCTTCATTGTCATGTTCCTCAATGACTTGTTTTGTTTGAGCTGCTACTGTCACTCCGTGAATTGGGGACTGTGCATTCATATCTTCCATCTCTGTACCACCATACATATGTTACTTAACAGGAATGTTAAAAATTCCAAACAGCAACAAAATATCTTTGAATAACAGTATGATACATGCTTTCTCTTCATCAGCTGCAACTTCAAAATATGTATATAAATCACCATGTGGTGGAAGATTTTCTTGACCAACTGCACCTTCGACATGTTCTGTTTTTCCATTAAAAATGATAAATAATACTGGATATATATGTGTAGGAATATTGTAGATAAATTATGGATAATTGTAGATATGTTGTATATATTCTGACATTAATTGTAGATACTTTGTAGGTATTTTGTAGATACCTGTTTTGTTGGTGCTGGCCTGCACTTGTTCCCCAATATTGAACTGAAAATGCTGATTGTTCATGTCTTTTTCTTGGTCATTATTTTTTGTTAAACTACCAGCAAACTGAATGTTTTATGTTAGTTTGTATTTATTTTTTAATATGCCATAAATTGTTTTGCTACATAAATAAAAGTCAAATCTTACCTTTGCATCATCTTACTCATTTCTACTGTTTATCAAGTGCAAAACAGTCTGCACAGACTCATTTATCAGCACTCGAAGGCTATCGAGTTTAACAAAGACAGCTTTCCTAAAATCTTCAGGCTTTCCATCAACCTACATGTTACAATATAGTAAGTTGTTAACTTCATAATATGTCCTAACATACATTTAATTCTTCTCCATCTGTTTGTTTGGGTTCCAACGTAGGAGGATCAGCATTGGGAACCTCAGATGTTTGTTCAGCTTCTTGAATTGTGTACTCAATTTTGTCGGGCAAAGTCAGTACTGCAATCTCTTCAGCAAATTCACTTATGTTGGTAAACTGAATGAGGAAAAATAATTTAGTTTTATTAAGGCATAAAATGTAGAATAATTGTATATATTTTGAAGGTAAATGTATAATCATAAAATAAAATAAAAATTACCTTTATTCACTCAGGCTTTATCATTTTTCTTCAAAGGCAGCTAACCAAATCTGTCATTTACTAGCTGACCATCTAAGTATGCGAGGTATTGAGTTAGAACTCATCGTAGCTAGATCAGTGTTGACGGTAGAGCAACACTTATACAACCATACTTGCAATGCTAGTGAGCATCCTCGTATGAGATAAGAATGTACATACGGATTTAGTCTGTGCCTAACAGATTTCATCAAATGGGTGAAAGATTTAATACCCCATAGGTATGACTCATACTGCCCAGATTCTACCAAATAGAACCTAAAGTGATCTACAAAGACAGATGGTCTTTGTCCGAAGGACAAATAAAAAATTCTAAAAGATAAATAATGCACAACTTCACCGCATCCTCATCGTTTACCCAGGATCTAGTGGTTACTATCTGTTTCAAATATGACTTCTCCACTCTTAATTTGTTAAGAAAATAACTGCTCATTATCTTGCTAACATAAGTGGAAGTATAACCAAAATCTGTGACCTGGGTAACACATCTTAGACCAGTAATAAATGCAAACTCCTTCAATCCAAAATTTAATGTTTCACCCTTTAACTGGACAGAAAAATATGATGCATTGGATTTGGTCAATTCATACTTCATCAGAAGATGAATGGCTTGGTTTTGCATGCATATAGTGGGAAGAGACATTAAGTATCCAAAACATGTCTTTTTGAAAAGCTTCAACCCATTTGGAGACAAGAGCTCTTTAATCTAACTAGGAATGCTAGGATCACACAAAGTGTGGAATCTAAGCACCCCATAATCAATATTATGTGGGGCAAAAAAGTGTCAATTCTGCACAAACAATAAATAATTTCACATTAATAAATTGCATTAAAAAGATGCATTCATCTACAATTTATCTACAACATAACTACAAAGGACTACATAATATCTACAATTTAAAACATTTTCTACAGAAAGGCAGCAACAAAAGATAACTACAATTCTGCTTCAAATAGTACAAGTTATTTAACAATATAACTACAAAAACACTATAAAATATCTACAAATTTAAAGGCAGAACATCACAACTACAAATAATCTTCAAAATTAAGACAATTAATATACACTTGTCTAAAACACATATAACACGGATTTACCATCCTAAACCAAACTAAAAAATTAAAAACGAAATTAATAAATGTTTACCTTCACCAATGATTGTTTCAGAACCTTTTTAGGGTGTTTTTTTTGAATGTTTCTTCATTTTTGGATTTTTCGAACTAGGAGACACACCTCTTCTACAAAATCGTCATCTACCAAAATCTCTTTTCCTTTTCGTTTCACTTGTTTGACTGGTGTAGAAGATTCTCCAGCATCTACATCATGTTTTTGTTTGGTTCTAATTCCAGCTCTGATTTGTCGGGGAGAGGAACTATGAGTCGTATCTGCAATTGCATGGGGAGATTTGCCCTGGTTTTTGGGTGATTTTGGTGATAAAACACCCAAATCAAATAAGGGTATATCAGCTACTGCAGCTTTTTTATGACTATGTTTCGAAGCTTAGTTGTTCTTCATTGATAAACTTCAATTGGAGTAAAATGGGGAACCAACTTTGTTGAAGGGTGTCTTCAATTTTCTGTGAATTTAGAGGGAGAATGGGCAATGGAATTTGTTTGGTTTCAGAAGAGGGAAAATGGTAAAAAGAACGTGGGTATGGATAAAACGTGGGTGAGGGTGAGGGGTTAGGAGAGAGAAAAGTGGGATGAGTGGGATATTGGGATATACGAAAACCTTTAATTAAGGAGTAAAAAACGTCCCATTAATTAAACCCTTAATTAATTATGGTATAGAATTGGTAATTTGGTATACTAAGTGTAATTAAGTCAAACCTTAAACATTGAGGGTAATAAGGTTTTCTATGTGGCATAGGAATGTAAAAATTCCTTATACAAATAGCTGGCCGATTTCACTGTTCACTTTTTCTATATTTAATTTATACATCAATTATAGCATATTATACGTAAATTATGCATACCCCTGCTAGTTTTACTTTTGGAATTGTTACACAAATAGCCGACCAGATTCAATATAATTTTTAGCCGATAAACATAGAGTATACATTGACTATACATAATTGTACATATATTATACATATGTTATATCCGCCGGTTATTTTTAGTTTATGAGGTTAGGTGTTTCGGTAAATTCTTCAATTTGAATTGCTGTAATTTCATGTACTTCCAAGAGTCCGCAGATCTTCTAACTTTAATATGGCCACAGCTCAGACATCAAGCCCAATGGGCTGGAAATTTATAACCCGTGAGGCTGATAGGTTACTTTGGGTCAGCCCAAGGCAAAATGTGATTCCAAGCACTACTTCCCTTTCCTTCTAGTGGGAGAAAGCAACTCCCTTTCACTGAAAGGGGATCCACTCGCATCTAATTTTCTGCTTACCTTCAAATAACATATGAAGATCAGAGAAGTGAAAAATGGGCGATGTTAGAGCATATTTTGATTGGCATTGCAATTTTGCGCCTTCCAGGAGCAACTAATTAAGAAAACGGTAAGGGTTTTCCAACCAATAGTAGACCTCGAGAAAATTGCCAAAATTCGAAACACATACACTGCCAGAGTATAGCTGACTCAGTTTCATAATTATATAGCAAATTTCTACAAGATTTATCTTATATGCTAACGAATCTCCAGCAGAGATACCTTTATGTACATGTTACTGTACAATACAAAAACATTCACCACTTGCTATAGGCTCCCATACTGTACCATTACCAACATATCAGCAGAAGCAAGTCAAAGTGCCTTATGTACATGTTACTGTACAATATACAAAATCACCACTTGCTTAACACTCCCACGAAGTTTCTATCAGCATACCCCCCTGAAGCAAGTCCCAAGTGGCTTGAAGGCTAAAGCTTTCCACACCAATCAAATGGTATAAGTTGCTTTCCAAACCACATATATTAACAGCCCCCATACACACCACATTCTGTCTTCCCATCCGATTGAGATAGGAGATGTGTTACTCATTCAACCTGTACACTTCTGCTACTGCTAGTAGCTCACCAAATCAGATCCTGTTAGTTGCACCTGGAAAAGTGACCTCCAATGTTTGTCTTAAACACTTTAGATCATAAAGGTTAATGCTGATGTTAATCTAATCAGTAATCTCAAACTAATGCCAAAAGCCAAATCGAGTTCCACATGAAACGGTCTCATAACCGTGAACGGCGGAAGAATCTCCCGGCATTCAATGGTGAATGCTTACGTGCTGAGGAAGTTGGTTGGCCTTTCGAGGAAGTAGAAAACTTAACATCCCAACCTTCAATGTTCTTAGGGACACAAGCATCAAAAAGGATTTGGCCAAGCAAAGTATGTGCACTTAAACTGGGATTTGGACAAATAGGCAGATCTTTTCTTTCCTCCGGGGAAGAGCCAGAATCACTACTATTTTGATGCTCAGATGAACTTGGCAAGAAAAAGTGATCGCTTGGACCCCCTGCAACTCTTCTAAAACTTCCGTTTGAGTCAGCTGCTGCATTTTGGAGGTCACATATCAAGTGAGATATCTCATCATGCATATCATCCAAGCCATTTCTATCTCCTAGTTTCTTAATTCTGCAAGTGAAAACTGAAACTGCATGAGCAAGCAGTTGATCTATAGCCGCACTGTACCGGATTGGATCACTCTGGTAGAGACCTGCAAGATGGCAGAAAATATCTGATTGTGCATGTTGAAAACATGGAATTCAGAGAATTGGAACCAACGTCATATCTGCAAGGAACATGAGCAACCAAAAGGGCAAAATGCGCAAGATACAGGACAAAATGTGCCAAAGAACAAAAAGGCAGAAGCACACTAACATTATGACAAGAAAAGTACATAGCAAGCGACTAGTCACAAGATCAACTGACCTAAGTGAGAGGAACTCTTCCACTTTATCATTTTGACATCCGCCCCCATGTCTTGCAAGCAGTGAGCAAATTTAAATACAGATTGATATGGAGCAATATCGTCATTTTCGGAGCACAAAATGAGAAAGGGAGTCCCAAAACTCTGCAGCAAGACAGGATAAATCAGCTGAGAGGATAACATATTAGGAACTCCTTAATGACTTCTGGCTAGCTGAAACTTACAACTGAGGAGTAAAGAGTTCGCCAATACTCAGAACGCTGGGATCCAAACCTAGTAAGGAACAAGGCATCTAATCCAGAAGTAAACCCTTTCCCAACCAAAGAAAGCAGCTTTGTGGAGCCAGGGATCTTCAGAAATGTGGGAGGCACAGCAAATTGTGTTCCAAAGTCCGCAGTAAAATCAACAGGACCAGAATCATAAATTTGACCTGAGATGCAGTTAACAGCCAGTTGGCTCTCCTCCTGCAAAAGAGAACGAAAGATTCAAAAAAACGTTATATGCTATCAACAACTCATCCTAGGGGAAAATATAGATCTCCAATTTCATAGCAATGTATGTATTCCAAACTCAAAGAAGTGCTTACCAGATTACCGTGAGCTTCACATCTCCCTTTAGCAATCTGCATCAAGTGGAAAGTGTTAAAGCATTGCTCTCAATAATAACAGACTAAGAACTTTATCCTTAGGTCTACATAATTTTTCAGTCAAACCCACAAGAGATCTCAACGAGGTGGCATAGGAGATGTAAATACACAACAGAAACTATGCATACAAACAAAACGAAACTGTGTGCATCAAAAAGTCATGTGGGTGATTGTTGAAGTCACTATACCTGAAAAAACTTATACATGCAGGCCTTAGAACCACCAGAAATAGCTGCAACAACTACTGGACGAGGCCGACATCTTAGTTCCTACGCAGTTAATTATAAGAATATTAGGGACATGAAAATGGGAAATTCGGGCAAAAAATTTACTAATCTGCTGCATGTTCTGACTATATCATTACAATAGCAACTTCGTTGCGAATTTCACAAATGGGGTTTCAAAAATCAAACTCTTAATTCACACGTCTTTTAGCTCTCGGCCAATTTCCCTCACATTTTCACATATGTGGTTGTTATGCCATTAACAGTCTCATACTGTCAGCAAAACCCTATTGTATACCAAGATCAGGAAAAGCACAGGTGAAAAGCTAACCTTTACAAGCTCTCTTAGAAGAGAATATGCCAGTGATGTAGCCTTCTCAGTTATGAATCTGCACAAATTATCCACGGAGTCAATCTTTTGAACTACCGACTAAAGAGAAAAAAACAAATTATATTCCTTGGTGTACGCTGTTAGTGATGCAGCCCGAAAACAAGGAAAAAATCCTGATCACAATGTATTATAGATAAGCAAAAAGAAAAGAATTAACATATCATCAAAGTCAGATTGATGACCATGCCTATGAAAGCATCAAGAACAGTGATGCGTCACATCCAAATTTCCAACTTGTTGACGTTTCATGTTAAATTTTCCGTCAGAACCAAATACACAGAGCGCCCCATACTAGCACGATAAAATCATACTGCTCCTAACAGGGAATCACATAACATCTCCACCGTACCCTATCCCTTGAATCATAACTTCTCTATTGTCTCCTTGAATGACACAAAAAGCAAGATAATCCTTAGCCAAAACAGATATTCCCCAAATTATTCTTTAGCAGTCCAACATCAAACGCATCTCAACTTTTTCTTGAAATTTCAAATGCTTCATAGTATTAGGTGAAGTTATAATGGCAAGACCCAAATATGCTTGTTTTCTAAAGAACCTAAGCTCTGATCTGTAGAAAGTTAGCCAAAGATTAATCTGCGCACGTCCAACACCGAGCACATTAGATCCACTAAGTTTACCAACAACAATAATTGCATAAGTCATTAGATCCTTGCATCCTTTTTGGCTTACCACTATCAGTCCTAGCCAATATCCTTGTAAAACTCCAGCATGCTCCCTTGCACTACCACAATCGTAAAATACCAAATTTTAATTAAGCTTTTTGATAATCTAAAAGAAAGACGAATCGCTAAATATAAAATGTGCCTAATGTTCTTTTTTATGTGCACTCACCACGAAACCATCAAAAATTAATACACCGTATCTCTGGTTGAACAGAGACCAACTTTTAGTACTTAAACATGACCACTTAGACAGATTTAAAATACATAAATATGACCACTAATTTATGACAACGTACTACATAGTCCATAATAGGTTTGCGGTTAACTTAGTTCAATTCAGTATTAATTCTCCTAATTTAGCTTGAATTTTGATAAAGTACCACCACAAAGACCGAACGAATGGAATGATACAATCACAGATACATCATAATTGGCGCAATCACAATAAAAGAATCAGACATATACTAATCCATAAAATAAGAGTTTAATTTGAGCTTACAGGGTGGTGAAATCGGCAAGGCAGACAAGGGAGGTCCAACCAAGGGAAGCATAAAGATCAACATAATTCTTCAATTCAGCTTCCTGAATCGAAACCCAAGCGAAGATTATCACAATTCCTTTGACTTTTTCTTCCGAATTTCTATCATTTCGGTCCCAATAAAATCTTCCTCCGTCGATTGACATGTCAGAATTAAACCCTAACTTTGATGAAATTGAAGCAATTTGGGAAGTGAGCGCGATAGAGATGAAGGTAGAATGTGGGTGGTTGGGTGTAGTAGTTGGTAATGGATCGCAATATTGCGCACATGTGCCACCTCAGAGTCTAAGCACGCGTTTAGGATGATTATCCTCCGCCACTACATATAACGGCGTCGTATCTTCATAACTTGTGCCAGTCAAGCGTTTCTTATGCTGATGTGGCAAGCAGCAGTACTAGGATTTGGATATGGTTCCCTTCCCCCTTAATACTCGGCTAAAAGAACGAGGGGTCAAAAAATATCAGCTAAATTAACACACTTAAAATTAAAAAAGGAATATTCGCATCTTGAAATTAATGCAAATATGTACAAGAATATGCGTAATTTATATAACTTTATTTTTTTTTTTAGTTACGATTACGTAGTTTTACTTTGATTTATAATTTTTTAAATTTAAATTATTTAATCTAATGCACAAACTGGGAAAGTGAGAGGAAAAAAATAAGAACTAGCTAATCTTGAAAAAGGTTATACTATGTCAACTTATGTACCACATCAAATGTATATATAATCACGTTGGCTTAAGGGAGAATGACATAGTTACCCACGAAAATAAAATTATTTATCCTCGTCTACTCATTTATTTTTCTACTCATCAAACTAATTACATCTCTTACTCTTAATAATTTTTGTGGGAAAAATTCTCTTTTTTCTCTAATTCTTTTTTATTTCTATGTTTCTTTTCTCTCTTTTTTTCCTTCTTTTCTCTTTTTTTTTTCTCGTTTTCTTCTTATTTTTTTCTTTTTTCCTTTTCTAATTTCATTTAACTTCTTTTTTTATATTCTTTTTCTCTTCATAATCCAATTTCATTTATTGTTTTCATTATTTTTTATTATTATTTTTTATACAATAAGAAAATATAACTGATATAGTAAATATTTGTTAACCTTTTTTTAATATAACTAGTATAATATACCTTTTGTTTTTTTTTTTCTCATTTTTTAAATTTAATTATTAAGTTGAAATAATATCAGTTGTCACTTAATCTAATTCACTGAATATCACACTGACTACTGCTGAGCATCATAAATTACATAATTAGATTCTAAGAATCAACACGTGATTGCCATGTAAAATTTGATCTCCTTCCTTACAAATATCATTACACACTCTACCATTAATAGTATTCAACCAGTTATCGAGCAAGAAAATATAATCTACAGCAACCAAATCTCCATATATACTAGTTAGAATAAAAAAGATAATAAAATATTAAAAAGATACAATAATAGTATAAGTAGCAAAAAAGACTTTTAGTACCATGTTATATCAATATGGTATATATGTATACCAACAGAGCATATGATTTCTCTAGAATATTGCTACAACTATCTGCGACTATACTACTGTACCAAAACATTAAAGGACACAATAAAAGTATGAGAAAATTACATGCTCGTATTGCAAGTTAAATATTCGCAAAATAACTTGCTCATTCTGTATACTAGCAGGGGTATATAGTTGTATTGGGTCTTTCCAACAATTGCCTATAACTATAAAAACTATTACATAATACACATAATTTCTGTCTATCGGAACACAAGAATTCCAGCACTGCAAATCATGTTCATATAAATAATTTCATAATAGAATTCACTTAAAATGAAGCTAAAAAACCCAAAACAATGTTCAAACTACCATATGATACCAATATAACATATAATTATACCAACATGGTATACAATTTTGCTAGTTAAATTCCGACAACTATATGACTATACTACTATTACATAACACACATGCATAAAGAGAAAAATAAAAAAAAATAGTGTATCACATATTAATATAATAAAGTATTTCAAGATATTGTACTATATTACTATTATTAAAAAAATTAAATATTATACCAATTAAATGCAGCTAATACAACCAAAAAATGATTCAACTAGCATATGATACCAATATAGTATATAGCTATACTAATAGGGTATATAGTCGAAATGAATTGTATACCAAAATGGTATATTTGTATACTATTTGGGTATACAATACAAATTTGTCTTCTTCTCTGGTTCAACTATATTTCAACCCAAATTTCACTAACTCTACTGCAAAATCTCCATCAAATTGTCCAAAGCTTTAGCGACAACCTCTAATCAACATTTCAAACAAACCCCAAGCAAATCATATCAGAACAATAAACTCAACAAACTCCAAGTTTCAAAGTCTTTCAATAATGAATTTGATTTTTTCTAATAATAGATCTCCAAATATCAACTTTACCCAAATCTTCCAAACAACTCTCTAAACAAACCAATTAAAATTGTATAAAATATTATAACAAATTCTCAAAAACTCATTTGTGCTCTTCAAGTTTTTTCAAACCCCAATAACATTGTTTTGAGCTCTCCTCTTTTATATCTTCTTAAATCAATATGTAACTTTAGCCTTTGAATTTTCAGATTATAACTTTTAGATTTATTCAGATAATAAATTAATTAATCCAAAAAATTATACTATAGCAAATAGAGTAACAAAGAAAAGGAGAAGTTGATAAAACAAGCTACTTTTAGAGTAATGTAAGAAACATAGAGGAACAAAGTTCCATCTAACTTAATCATACTAACCCGAGTTAAATTAGTAGAATTTCTTTTCTCATGTGACATCTTTAGCACTTTGGCAAGTAGTTTGAAGTTCAGATTAGGAGGAAAGAACCAAAAGGTTTCATAGATGGTTGGGTAATTATTTTTAGGAAAATGGGTATAAATGGAAATAACTTTACAATGGGTCAGAAACGGATAGTAATTTTAATTTTTTTTGGGTATTTAGCACAGTTTTCTCTTCAATTAATTAAGCGTTTGCAGATACTATTCCTTTTTTAAGAGGCTACTTTATCCCGGATCAGCTAAACAAAATGTTTTACTTTAGCTTTGACGTAAGATTGGACTTTGGTTGTAACCAACATTAGCATCCATCTAATGGACAGAGCAATTTTATCATCTTATCATCAATTTCAATATTGATCCGTTTTCTTAATTTGTATCAAGTTACATCACATATTCTTAAAATCGTATAAATTCAATTGTTATTCGATTTTAGGGTAAACACATATATAGCTTTGGTATAAAAACATCGATAATTAGGGGTTTGAACACTTGATTTTACAGCTACTCTAACGGTTGTTTATCACAAAGGATCAAACAAATATGAGTTCTAAAAATAGCGCGTTTCAGGTTACCATAAGAGCAACAAAAGAGGGAAATAATTTAGATACATTCAAGAAGATGTGAAATAATTTAAAAACTCTATATCAAAATTTATGATCAAAGTTAAAAAGTGTGACTCTTGGTATTTGAAAATGTCATTTTTTTAGACAGGGGGAGTACAAATTAAAGTGAAAACCTTATTATAATTAGCCATAGTTAAGAGATGAAATTTTATATGAATATGTTTGCTTTCCTTAGTTTGAGACAAAAAAGACACGAGTAAGATTTCTCCAGAGTGGGGGGGGTCCCTTCATTTAATCCATTTTACTTTTTACTGATTGTTTCTTGGAAAGGAAGGTTTTTCCCAGGTGCGTATGCATCAACACGCATTTTACATGCTTAAACATAATATATCTCAATTCTCAAGCTATATTAGAATAATGGAAACCCTGACTGCGTAATAAAATATACTTTATACGTACCCTTTTTCTTATCCTATAAGATAATAGTATTATTATTTATTACTTTAGCGATTACTCAATTTTTTCTTTAGTTACAATTTCATAAACATTCTCTAGTTTTACTAATACTGCTTCTATTTTTAAATATATTATTATAATTTTGTTTTTCTTGAGTCGAGGGTGTATCGGAAATAATTTTTTTAGTTTTGTAAAGTAAAAGTAAGGTTTGCGTACACATTACCATTTCCAGACCTCACTAGCAAGACTACACTAGATCTGTTATTGTTGTTGTTGATCTAGTTTTACTAAGAGTTTGTTTGGACATAAGAAATTTTTTTCATTTTTTTGCAAAATCAGTGTTTCGCCATAATTTTCAATTTTTCACTTGAAGATGGATTTTGGAATTTTTCGAAAATATGAAAAACTCCAAAAAGCTGTTTTTCAAAAGTTTCGCTTAGATCAATCACAAAACTTCAAAAACAACTCAAACTTATATTCATGTCCAAACACAATTCTAGTTTTTAAATACCATTTTCAGTTGAAATTTTTTTTCGTTTTTTTCCTAAATTTTACAATTCTTATGTCCATACGCCCACTAAATATAGATGACTTTAATTTTTGTCCGGTTTACTAGTATGAAAAACTCATTCTATAGTAACTTAAAAGATTTTAAGTCGACATATTTCTGGGATCGGGAGAGTGACACATTATTCAGATATTGATCACCAAGCAGCAGAAGATTATTCCACTATATATAATTGACCACTTTGTACTGGACTGTAGGGTTGAGCCTGGGCAACTGTGACAGTGTAACTGGCAGTGTAGCTTCAGCCGAAAAGCAAATATTTTTTTACCACTAAAAACTTATGGTCCCAACCCCCTATACTTTTGTCTGCTATTACTAATTACTAGGGAAGAAAAAGATAATAGCAGCACTGAAATCCATTTGAGATAAAAATTAAAGTGCGTTAGTAGTGATGAGGGCATTGTAATCAGTTTCGTGATCAGTTAAAAATGGGAAAACTAACTGTTAAAAACGAGGACCAACCTTCCTTCCTCTTCTTTGATCCAATGTGGATTAAATTTTTACAACATTCCTTCTTTTTTAGTTTATCTCTATTTTATATTATAGAATGTGTATATATGCATCAGATCCAAAGCACATGGAAGTCAGCTGACCCCCACTCCTCCACGGCACGTGCTCACCTCCTCCTCCTTCTTCTATACATCGATGTAGCTTAAGTAATGATGCATTTCATGACTAAAGTAAATATATACTTTAAATATGTTTAGAGCTCAACTTATTGTATAGTAAAACGAATTTTCATTTTTGATAATTCATCAGATCACGGGAATACAAATTTTTGATATCTTTGCTGGCAATAGTCCAAGAACGAGTCTCTTTTAATGTACTTTTTATTTTTTCGTCGCTCTCTTCTAGTGTATTTTGACTTACATATTTTAAAATGTAAAGGTACAAATTCATATAAAATGCAGTTTTATAGTAACTCTTTTTTTATACTCGCATGTGATTGGTGGACTTCTCTAGCTTGACACAAGGGTCCCATGAAAAAGGACCATACATTTGCTTTGTACTTCTTCTCACATTTTTCTTCCTTTTCCTTTTTGGGTTTCTTTTGTAAAAGAATTAAAAAAAAAAAAAAGAGAATAAAGTATCAAAAGAAACCTTTATGCCAAGAATCATACAGATCAGCAAACGAAACGGCGCCCAAGTTCTATGCACCTTATTTGCAACTGACTCTCCATTCTTGGCAGATTTAACTATCTTTCTCTGATTTGTAAATTGTATTGTACCAACAGTTCATCATTTTATCTCCACTCCAATGTTCAATATCAACAGTTGACTATGTCCTTTTAACTGTCTTATCCAACTAGGAGTACTATTCTTGCAAAAACAAAGCAAATCACTTTGGTCGATTATTGAACTCAAAAAGAAGAAAAAAACAGAAGATTAAAAGGCAAAATATTGATTATCCCCACAAACCAGCAAATTAAGCAAAGCAGATATATTCATATTCCTTTTGGCTGGTTGGCAAATCACATTTAATTCTTTCCATCAAATAGCATGGCCATGATCTTCCTAAAAGCTAAATGACAAAATCTTTAATTAGTCCTCTCCATCTCAAGTCCTTTCACATGCCCGACGAAAAAAGAAAAAAGAACAGTTGAATGGGCACCTTCCAAATAGAATTATAGAATCATCTCGTGATATTCCAAGCAGAAAAATCAGCTTTCAATATTTACAAGATTGAGCAATTTCACCCAAAAGAGAGAGAGAGACATATTTAATTTATGCTAATTAGTTTGTATTTCCAATAAAAATTCCAGATCCATGTCCAACTTCTTTTGCCCAACACAGAAAATCACTGGCTTGCCCAGTCTATTACAGTGTACTTTTACCATCCAAAAACAGAACGAAACAGCATACGCAATTTTAATGCAGATAGTTCCTACTCATGGGGAAGGTTGCAGATTGCAGAAAGAAGGTTCAGTTATAGCACTACTAAAATCAAGGGAGCTTCACATAAATAGCTTCTTTACACAAATGTGGAATGGTAAATGGCTGTACACCGATAAAGCTAAACTAAGCTGAAACAGTAAAGAGTAAATGCTGATCTAAAACTAGAAATGGAAAGAAATTTAAAGGTCCAAAGTATTGGATTCCTAATTTCTTGAAACTCGCCGTGTAACTTTCATGAACAATTGTCATCTCCTTTTCTTCATTCATTCTTCAAGGCTTCAAACTAACCCACTGGTAACGTCCCTTTAGTGGCACATCCTTCGCGATATCGTAATTGTACCTGCAAAACCACCATTACCAGGAAATCATTACTATCTTCTTTCTTTTTTCCCAAAAAAAAAAAAAAAAAACTCTTTTGGTCGCACTAAAATGAGCTGGTGGGGTGTATGTTTCTTATCATGCGCAGCCCACAGCTTTTAGCACACACTTACTTTTCTGCGAATCTTTTTTGCTCGCGTTTTTCCGCTACTGAAAAGAACTCTTCGATCTCCACTTCTGATGGAACCTTCGCCGCAGACGGCGGTTTCCGGTGAGCACTGACGGCTGACGAGGATAATTTCTTCGTTGTCGTGGATGATAACTCCATTTCTTCCGAGTCTCCGCAATGCTCAGTTGGTGGCTTCGGCTGATCAATTGGCTTGAAATTTTCACTGCTTCAAAATAAAAAATTGACGAACCAACGTAAATAAACTTAGAAAAAATAGAAACGCTTTTTATGTACAGCTAAATACACGTAAAACAAGCTAGTAGTAATGGAGAAATTTTTTGTTACGGTTTCCAGTTGGAAAAATGAAGAGACAGTACTCACAGCCAAAGAGAAGAGAATTTGCCAACTAAAATTCTGGAAGGAGAAAAACAAGTACTGCAACGTAATGTTACCTGTAGCCGCCGTTAAAAGAAGCTGAATTGTCAGTTTCGAATCCTTCGGCCTGCAACAATTCAAAATTTAAAACCAAAAATTTTGAATTTACTGAAGCAGTTATGGCATATGAGAAACGACGGTTTAAATAAACAATAAATTGGAAGTAAATGCGTTTTAGCATTTAACTCACCTTCAGATCTAACGGTTTCAAATTACTCTTCACAACTTCACCAGACTCATAACAAGTACTCGAGCACTGCGAATTCGTCGGACTATGAACGGACGTTACAGATGTAGCCGGCGAAGTTGAATTCTCACTAAAATCAACGTTAGAAGCGGCATCAAATTTTCTTCTCTTACTTGAGCTCATAGAACTGGAAATAACCTCCACGTCTTCTCTTGTTCTCGAACCTCCATGTCCAATTTCCATCACCTTCATCTCTCTGATTTTCTTGCATTTCCTTAGAAAATCACCCATTTCTTCAAATATTTACCTGAATATGATTATGAATATGTGGAGTATATAAATATGCATTTACTTTGAGACTCGAAAGAGCTTTCTCTTTCTGTCTCTCTCAGTAAGCAGTGACAGCTGAAATTAGTTAGAGACCAGAGGAGGGGCAAAATGGGAATTTTAAGAGACTGTGGATTTGATCGGAGGGTGGAGATTAAACGAGACGGTTACGGGAAGAGAAACATGTGGTCCTAGCTCCGTTAACGGTGACAGCAAGCACATGGCAATGCCGTTAAGAAGATCTGGCCGTTTCGTGTGAGGAATGATTACCGATTGATTTTCGAATCAGTTAGTGACACGTATGGGCTTCACGTTAAGGGTGAATATACCGGCTGATGCCGGTTGCGTTAACCGGGAAACAAAATGGGTAAACCGAGTCGGGTGGAAAGTTGGTTACTTTTGTTTGGTAAAAAATAGCGTAATGTACAGAATTTCATGCAGTTCGTTTCCATAATGCTTTTCAGGTAAAAAGTTGGCAGCGCTATTTCATCTCTTTATTATATTTAAATTTATTTTTTATTTTTTTGAATTAATTAAATTTCTATTTACCCAGTTTTATGAGGAGTTGCGTGTGAAGTGTTAAAATGAGGTGTTAACTTTCTTTGAAGTACTAGAAAGTACCTAATGGAGTAGTGTTTTTGAAGTTTTTTTTTCTTCTTCTTAATTTAATTATATTGAGTAAATTGTCAACTTTTGATCCCCAATTTTATCTTTATTATATATGGTTCGCCGTCCAAGAACACATGACTTCACTACTTTTCAGAGGGGAATTTTCGAACTTCACACACAAAACTCTTCCCCTGGCATGAGACAAATTCAATTTTTGGATTTTCTTCTCAAATGTGTGAAGTTTCAAGTTTGCCCTTTTCTATATGTACACTGGAATCGGAATAAAAACAATCGGCTAAGTGGAGATATGATCACAGTCAGCAGAGTTACGATTTCAATTTTATGGGTTCTGACTTTTTGAAGTACAAAAGCTATTAGGTTCGATTAAATCGGTACTCGAATTTTTAGCTCCGATCGGTCACAACCTATCTCACACATTGGGGACAACTTGAGAATGTGTAATGTGTTTTAAGTAATATTTCAGTTTGGAGTTTCTTTTCCTAGAATTAAATTAATTGATTTTGGTCCCTGTAAAAGAGGTTAAAATTGATTAGGAATAACCAAGGAAAAATTAAAAGGGAATTTCATAGCTTAGGGGTACAGATTAAGTGCCAAATACTAAGTGAAAGAGTGAAGAGAAAGGAAAAATATCTTTAGTTTATATTTTTGTTTAGTGGCTATAAGGAAAATTAAATCTCTTTAGTTTACTACTATACCAAATCTTAATTTCCTATATGTGTTATTGGGCTACAAAATACCAATCCAAATTCATCTTCTAAAGGTATTTAACAGAAGGAAAAACTGACTCACATACATGCAAATATAGATAACGAAACAGAGTAGCATGTAAAACTACAAAATGAAACTAAAGGACGAAGTAGACAGGCAGCTTCTCCTGTATAAATAGCCAGATCAATGATGAGATGAGATACCATAGCCAATGGACAATCACTGATTATTGAAGATATATGTAATAATTAAGTAAATAAAAATTACTTTTTAGATGAGATATAGTCATACATTCAAGTCTTACATCATCATTAAAAAGAATTTTCACGGGTTTCCAGCTAATTGCTAATTACTTAGCGTTTGTTTAGAGTTCCGGTATAACATACAGGTCCAACACAATATGTTGGAAGTTCATACACAGGTGTTCCAATCTCCAGTATATTATGCTGGAACTTTCCGAGTGTTGGAGTTCCAGCATAATATGCTGAAAGTTTATACACAGGTGCACTGATCTCCGGTATATTATGCTGGAACTTTCCGTGTTGCAGCAAAGTAATGGCTATTTTTCAATGACTTTGCAAACGGTGACTATTTTTGTATAACCGATCCGAAAAGTGACTAGCCCGTGCTATTTTTTACGTATTTATAAGCAAGAATTTAATACCCGTTACATGTTACGTACAACTATTAAGTTACGTCTTAACGATACAGCAACTGCCCATTTCAAAAAATTTACAGCTTTACATTAATTCTTTACGCAATTTATAAGCAAAGAATTACTGTTAGAATATATTGGACCTAGCTCAATAATTAAAAAATAAATCTGCCAATTTAGGAGAGAGGGTGGGAGTTCCTTGTTCGTGGTGTTTGAGCATGCATGAGTCATTAGGAAATATGTCCATCAACTTGTGCAAGTACATGATCATTTAATTTAATTTGTTGAATTTCTGATTGGCAATATGTTAGGTTATTATTATTTTGTCAAAAAGTCTCCAAATATTTTGCAGGGTCCTCCCCTTGCACGACTGGTCATTTTATCTTCAACTACTTATCGTACACTGACCAAAAAATCATAAAGAAGTATAAAACCAAGTTAATTATTGAATTTTTTAACGTAGGTAAACAGGGAAAAATATATATATATATAAAGCACCTTTCTTTCTTCCTTCTACAGAAATATAGTAAAAGAAGAGGGTACAACATCAGAATTTAAGTCAATAATTGAGAAATAACACACTTTCACTATTTTTTAGGGACAGTGATCGTTGAGCTTTTATAAATCTATTTATCAATCAATTAATCAACTATGTTCAATTCCAAATAGTTCAATCATCAATATGAATCTTTTATATCCACTCTATAGTATTCAGATTATATGTATAGAGCTTAAGTATGTATAATGATGGTGGAACTCCAAGATTAACCAAGGAGCTTTTAAATGATCTCAGACGTCCACTAATAGCCTGTTTGGTCAAGTCAAAAGTCAACTTATTGTGAAAAGTGTTTCTTTCAAAAAGTGTTTTTCGAAAAAAGTACTCTTGGATAAAAGCACTTTGTGTTTGACTAATAAATTTAAAAATCACTAATTTGTGTTTGGTCAAATTTTTTTAAAAGTATTTTTAAATATCAAATTATGAATAAGGACATGAAAAGATTTGAAAATAGTTACTCCCTCCGGTCCAAAATAAGTAATTTTTTGCATGTTTTCACGCGGATTAAGAAATCCACTATTTAGCATTAATTAGCAATGAAATTGACCATATTAACCTTTACTATCAAGTTACTCCTTACGCTCTAAAATAAGTGATCTTTTGTCATTTTTTTGTGATCTAAAATAAGTAAATTTTTTCCATTTCAACAATGAATTAATTATTTTTTCCCTACATTACCCTTGGGGTAAATAGTGTTGGAGTACGTATTAGGAGTGTTTATGTGAGATAGTAAAGGTTAATATGGTCAATTACATTGTTAATTAATGTTAAAGGGTGAATTTTTTAATTTGTGTGAATACATCCAAAAATATCACTTATTTTAAACCGGAGGGAGTAATAATGAAACGAATAATTAAAAATAAAATGTACCAATTGAAGAGACAATAGTGTGGTTTTTTTTTTCCTCTCAATTTAGGAGGATATTTCCACACTTCCCTTCTAGCGTAACTTGAACCCAGAACCTAACGATCGTGGGTGGAGTTGCTTTGTCAACTCACTTGTCACAAGGGTGAGGCTAATTTCCTTGTTATGCAGTTTTGAAGTATGAGTAATTTTGTGGCTCTTTTATTTTTCTCACAACTAAATTCCACAGGATTATATACGAGTTTAATATCAGCATATATATATATATATATATATATATATATATATATATATATAACTTAAATTTTATTGGTTCTACAAAGAAAATTAATTATAATTGCTTGGACTTAATAGATTCCCATTGGTGAGACTAACAGTTGAAGGGTGTGGCAAATGTCTTTTATATGTAGAGACAATGCACCCTAAAAATAAGGGGAAACGTCTCTCTATCTGTTTTTCAACTGTCTCCGCATGCCCTCACTTTTATGCAGTGCAGAAATGGAGGACCACCTCCTCCTCCTCCTACCCAAGAATGCATCAACAGTTCTGATCTATGCTTGGTGGAGATGCCGATACAGTTACGAGTTCGGCGGAACTCAAAATTTATACTTATATTAAAATTTTATTTAACATATACGAATAATCTATTGAGAACTCAATTATAAGGTAAAAGTATTATGATCCATAATTCATATAATAAAAATCCTGGCTCTATTTCAATTTTCTATACTACAGTTAGACATCTCTTTAACAACATCCTTATACAATCAAACCTTTCTACAACAACCTCCAGATATTTGTGAATGTTATAGCGAACTGATGTTATAGAAAATATATATTGTAACAGAAAATGAAATTTGGTTCCGAAAAAACAGAAGTAACTTTTATAGTGTTGTTATATGTTATTTTGTGGCTTAAATTATTTCCTTGTATTTTTAGGAAACCCATAATCCCTATAGGTTTAGGAAAACTCATTGTCCTAATAGATTTGGAAAAGAAAAACCTATAGTTCTTGTCAAATTGGGAAACCTTTCTCTTATAGGTTTGGGACCTTTTGGGATTTATATATAAGGGTTGTAGTTGGGGATTCTATAAATTGTACTGTGTTTTTCTTCTTATTCATAGTGGAAAACTCTCTCTGCTTTTGTCTCGAGGATTAGGCTTAGCCGAACCTCGTTAAATCCTTGTGTTTATTTTTCTTCTCTATTTGCTTTGTGTGTGATTGTGTGCTAGTTAACCCACGATATTCCGCAACATTATATCATGATGTTGTTATAGAGAGGTCTGACTGTATAACAACACTTCACTATAAAAGCCAAGTTTTTTCGGAACCAAATTTTATTTTCTGTTATAATACTATATGTTTTCTATAACAACAATTTGCTAACATCCACAAATATTTAGAACAAACGAGATTATTATAAAGAAGTTTGACTGTAATAATATTGATACGAAAATATATGCTTAAACCACAATTGAAACATAGGAGGAAATAAATCTAAATTTCCTCACTACTGAAAACTGATGCTTATAAGGTTAAGGTAGAACCAACAATTTTTATTTGTATCTGACAAATGAGAAGGCTACAGCCTACTGTCAGTCACAGAGTTTTGATGAGATGAGAAAGGAACGGCTGTCTGAAAAGCTCCAACCTTTTTCAGATATTCTAAAATAATTCTATAATTAGTTGCACTAAAACATTTGTAACAATTTAAAAATCAATAACCTAATATGGAAGAACCAAAGTACTGATAAGTACATCTATGTGTTAAATAGTATTTCTGTAAAGTCCTCTCCATTATTTAATGAAGGAATGCAAGGTACAAACAAAGTAGAAAGCGTGACATACTACATACTTGTCCAATCGGTTTCAGACAGTTAGAAACATAGCTATGCTCTCTCTCATAAAAACAATTGTAATGTACTAGTAGAAACATGAAAGAAGATTTATTTACACTTTATGTTTATATCAAATTAATAAATAAATATCTTATATGTGTTCTTCGTACAATTTTGATGTCCTGACTATACTAATTGATGTATATTTTACCTTAATATATTCACCCATAATTACCTAATATAGTTCAACATAAATACGGAGTGTGCCTAAAGTTTTTTAAAGAAAATTTCTAAATATCTTTCTAGGAGAATGGTATTTTACAAAAGCATTTTGTTGAGATGGAAGAAACAACAGTTGGTGATAGTCGTGTACATCACAACTTAGTAGGTGATAGAGGTGTAGGATAACAGCCGTGCATGTTAGCGGTGGTTAGTCATGTTAGTTAGTTAGTCAAATTAGTGGTCAATTGCTAAGTTAATTAGCTCAATTAGAGGTCAAATTAGTGGTATATAAGGATTAGCATTGTAATAATTTCACAACTTCCTTAATGCAATTGAGTGCATTTCTCTTCATAACCGACTTCTCTCTTCTCTTCTTCTTCTTCGATACTTCCTAGAGCTCAAATATTACGTAACAATGGAGTATTTTAACATGGTATCAGAGCTTGAGTAGATCAATTGGAGCTCAATTCGATTCTCACTCGTGAATTCAGCGAGACGGTTTTGGTTTAAATTGAAGAAAGTTCTCTGGAAGCTTTGAAGCTCGACAATGGCGACATTAGATATTGATAATCCTAGGCATCCTCTGTTTTTACGGCCGTTAGATAGTCCTAGTAATGTGATAATTTCGATTCAGCTTAAAGGAACTGAGAATTATTTAGTTTGGAGCAAAGCGATGGTGATTCAGTGCAGAATCTAGGGTTCATTGACGGAACTCGTACAAAATGTCAATTCACTGAGTATCTAGGAGAAGATTGGGAACGAGTTAATGCAACAGTTCTAACGTGGATAATGAATATTGTTTCGCCGGATTTGATTATTGGCATCGTTTATGCTGATAATGCTCATGTAGTTTGGGTAGATTTGGAGGATCGTTTCAAAGTTAACGGATCTAGAGTCTATAATCTTCAACGAGAAATAGCCACAATTTCTGAAGGTACTTCAAGCATTTCTGTTTATCGTTCTAGATTGAAATCTCTAAGGAATGAGTATGGATCCCTAATTTCGTCTCTTCCTGTTACTGCTAGAACAAAGGACTTTATAGAACACCCAGATCAACAAAAACTCTTTTAATTTTTAATTGGACTAAATGAGTCGTATGGTGCTATTAGAAGTCAAATTTTATTGCAATCCCCATCACCTTCAGTGAGTCGTGCATTTGCAATGTTGATCAATGAGGAAAATCAGAGGAAGGTCTATTTGTCTAATTCACAAGTTAATTTAGGAAATGATATAAGTGATTCCACAGCATTCATAAGTATTAGGGATAATCCAGCAAAATTTAAGAGGTTTGGCAATCAGTATTGTGAATATTGTCGTCTTAAGAGTCATACCAAAGATACTTGTAACTAACTCCATGGCTATCCACCTGGTTTTAAGGGAAAAAGGAGCCAGCAATACAGACAGGTAAATGCAGTAGTTAAAGATGATAATCATGAACAGTAGAATGCTAAGTACATGGCTAAGGCTGAAGGACATCAGGGAATGGCTAATGTCACGCCCCGAACCATGGCCTGGGCGTAACACGGCACTCGGTGCCTGACTACATGTGACCGAGCGAATCAACTGTTGGTTGAATCAACATGTGATATTATAACATACTAAATGCGGAAGATAAACTAACACAAACTGATATATGAAATTTTGGATGATATAAATCAAAGTGCGGAAATACTAATACAATTCTGAAACATATTTATAGCCAACATAGCTTAATATGAAAAGCATGCGACTTTGTCTAACTGTTACTCTAGTCTATGAAGCCTCTAATGAAGTACTGAAAACACTGACTATCTGAAAATACTGAAGACTATAAGGTAATGATAATGCCCCGAAAGAATTATGGATAACGAAATAGCTGGTACGAGAATCTTAACGCTCTGAATCGTCAACCTGTAAATCCTTACCTGCATCATGAGATGCAGGCCCCGGGCAAAAGGGATGTCAGTACATTTGAATTGCATTGGTATGTAAAGCAACTGAAAGAAAGAATTATAAATGCTAAAATTGAAACTAAGCTGATAACTGAGAATTGATAATTGATACTGAAATGATAATTGATAACTGAAATGATAATTGATAAATGAAATGATAACTAATAACTGATAACTGAACTGAACGAAGGAAGTAAGGATATGAATACTCCCTCTTCTGAATGATGAACAACCTGTTTATCTGAATAAGCTACGGCCTCGGGACCAATATATATGTGCACAATCTACGGCCTCAGGCCCAAGCATACGTACACATAACTACGGCCTCAGGCCCAAAAATGCATAACGCATAAACTACGGCCTCAGGCCCAAACATGCATAAAACATATAAACTACGGCCTCAGGCCTAAATACAGGTGTTCAACATTCAGGAACTGAGAATCATACTGAAATACATGATGCTGAAATACTGAACCATATTGAGTTACATGATACTTGAATGTAGAATAGAGCTAGACTGGGACATGTATTCATGAACTGATTATGAAAATTGAAACTTCAACTGTTTAGACATGCTAGGTAGTCTAGACTGAGAATCATGGGCATCAAACCCAAGTCTATATTGATTACGCACTGATTTCACAACGTTCAGAATGAAGTCATGAACGAGTTACGAAGCTAGAGAATATAAGTTCTGCAACTATTCAAGGAACTAGGCTTAACTATATTTCTGAGGCAATTGGTAACATCGTAAAAGAAACGTAGTGTAGGGAGAATCATTAACATTCCCAAACATAGAGAGTTAGTCTCACATACCTTAACTTCCTGCTCTTGAGCATAATACAACATTCACCAACCCTTTAAACTTTAATCTATATCAATACAAGTCAAAGGGATTCCAAATTAGTAACAATAGTCATGTTTTGGTCACTTAGGCATTTTATCAAACACTTGGTGGCATAAAGCTTCATAGCCCTTATTAATGGTGTTTCTACACCCAATAACCCATTCTCTTGGTCCTAGATAAATTCTAAAGTCTCAAATGGTTGTAATCAACATCATTCTTCATCACCCACAAGGTAAACAACACCTTTAACCAATAATCAACAATCAACAACCCAAACTTATAACCGTTCATGCTTTTCTATCAAACCCATCAACACATAAATCATGAACTAGAGTCTATAATCATTATCCAATGTTAGAATCAATTTGAGGGTGAAGACGTTACCTTTTTGAAATTCAATCCCCTTGAATTCGAGTTCTAGGGTTCCTTCTCTCAACAATGATGTCTCAATCGAATATATAATGATATTGAGGATTTACCCATGTTAATAAGATGTTGGAAAATTAAAATTAACTTAGAATCACCATTAGGACATACCTTGGGTGGTGGAGGGACCCTTAAGGATTTAGGTTTTTGAGAGCTCCCCTTTCTAGAGAAAGTTTTTATGTTTTGGGGTTGTGGGGGACGAAATAGGGCTTTAAAAATGACTCCCCAAGTGCTCCCCCGTGCACCTGTAGGCCTGACCGCGTACCTGATCGCGGAAAATGGCAGGAACACTACCGCATATGCGTGGCTGCGGTCGGGGCGCGGACTGGGCACGGAGATTGCGCACTGTTCTGTAAAACACACATAACCTTTTGCAAAAATATCCGTTTTGTATCCGCATATGTCGTTGGAAAGATATTTCAAAGGCCTGCAACTTTCATGTTTTGAGTTTTTCCAAATTCCTTACACATTTTCACTAAACTCTGCTGGAAGACGGACCTTCTATAAACTTAGTCGATTTTGTCGAATCTTATGCACCTCACTTTCCATCTTGATTTTGAAACAACTATTTTCACCCATTATCATCCCGATAGGACTTTATATGTCTAAAATATCAAATTAATACCCATTTAACATATTCACACCTAATTCACATGTACGGGGCGTTACAGCTAATTTCTTCACTGAGGGGCAGTATGGTCATATAATGAGGTTATTGAACAAGGAGAATTCAGAAGATCACAAGTCTAACATGGAAGGTAAAGATGTCTCACAATTTTTTGAAAATTGCCGGGATCCTTGGATTATAGATACTGGAGCAACTAATCATATGACTTCAAATCATAATCTGTTGCATAATGTGGTTAGTTTGCCTAAACATAAGAGAGGTAATGTGCATCTTCCAAATGGTAAGTCTGTCCTAGTCACATATCAAGGTAGTTACAATCTCACAGGAGATGATGCAATCCATGATGTATAACTTGAGTTTGAGTATAACTTGTTGTTAGTTTCAAAATTAAAAAGGGACCTACAGTTCTCAGTGAACTTTTTTCCAACATTCTGTGTATTCTAGATGTATTCCAGGACCTGTACACTGGGAGGGTGAAGGGGATTGGTAAGGATAAGGGTGACCTTTATCTCTTGATCCCAAGGAAAATAGACAGAAATAAGGAAGCACAAAGAATTAGGAGTTGTCTTGCAGCAGAAATGAAGTCTGGTATATACACATGGCATAGAAGACTTGGACACATACCTGCATTGGTCATGAAGAAGCTGGACTTCTTGAAGAATAAGGAGATATCAAGTTGTAGTTTTGAAAAATGTATTGTTTGTCCATTAGCTAAACAAACTAGAAAGCCTTTTATTCTTAGCAATAATAGAGCAGCAGAAATTTTTCACTTAGTACATGTGGACATTTGGGGACCGAGTCCCTACATATAATGAAAACAAATATTTTCTAACACTTGTGGACGACCATTCAAAGATGATTTGGTTTTTTTTATGAAATTGAAGAGTGATACAATTGTCCTATTGAAGTCTTTTTTCAAACTAGTTCATGTACAATTTGGGAAGCATATTAAGATGTTGAGAACTGATAATGGTGCAGAATTCTTTAGCATAGAATGCAAAGAATTCTTAGCTGACTGTGGGGTTGTTCATCAAAGTAGTTGTCCACACACTCCACAACAAAATGGAGGTGTGGAAAGGAGACATAGACATATATTAGAAGTTGCAAGCGCTCTTAGGTTTCAGGGGAGTGTTCCATTGCATTTTTGGGGAGACTGTGTACTCACAGCAATCTATCTCATAAATAGAATGTCATCCTCAGTTCTAGGAGGAAAATCTCCATATGAAGTCTTTCATAAAGCAAAGCCAAGTCTGTTACATCTAAGAACAATAGGTTGCTTATGTTATGCTACAGTTACAGAGAAGATTGATAAGTTTTCACCAATGGCAATAGCAGCAGTTCTTATGGGATATTTTGCATCACAGAAGGGTTATAAGCTTTATGACATCAAAGGGAAGAAGTTTTTTATGAACAGAGATGTGACTTTCAGAGAAGACATCTTTCCTTTTCAATCCATGAAGAAAACTACATAATTTCCAATGTTCCTAGAGTTACAGGATGATCAAACAGTTCATCAGGCTATTCCAAATCAAAGGGAGACTCAACATGTAGAAGAATTGCCTAATGAATCTGCTACACATATAACACTGCATGAAGATCATGAACCACAGGTTGATCAAGTCAATGAGAATGAGGCAATGGGAATTCTGATCAGCTATCTAAAACTCAACAATCTGTTGCAGAGCCTGAATTACAACTCAGAAGGTCTACAAGGGGTTCCAGACCTCCAACATGGTTGAAGGATTACATTTGTCCAGGAACAAGAAGTTCTTCTTCACACTGTGTATATCCATTGACCAATTACCTAAATTATAGTTCTATCTCACAAGGGTATAAGTCATTCCTAGCTGCTATATCAGAAGAGGAACCTTCATCCTATATGGAAGCCATAAAGGATCCTAGATGGGTTGAGGCTATGAAGTCAGAGGTTGATGCCCTTGTTCAAAATAAAACTTGGGAGGTAGTTGACATACCTAAGGGGAAAGTTCCTATTTGATGTAGATGGGTGTACAAAATAAAGTACAGATCAAATGCTGAGGTTGAGAGGTACAAAGCCAGCTTAGTTGACAAAGGGTACAGTCAGCAAGAAGGCTTAGATTATCAAGAGACCTTTTCTCTAGTTGTCAAGATGGTCACAGTAAGGGCAGTCATTGCATTAGCTACTATTCATCAATGGAATCTTTACCAGATGGATGTCTATAATGATTTTCTTCAGGGTGACTTAGAAGAAGAAGTTTATATGAAACTGCCGCCTGGCTTTGGTAGTCAGGGGGGAATAAGGGTTGTACACTACTCAAATCCCTTTATGGTCTTAAGCAAGCATCATGACAGTGGAACTTGAAGCTTGCAGAGGCTCTTTCACAGGCAGGATTCTCTCAAAGCAGACATGATCACTCTCTTTTCACCTTGAAGAGGAACAGCGAGTTGGTTATCATTCTTGTTTATGTTGATGATCTTCTGATTACATGTGATGATGAGGCTCTAATACAAGAAGCAAAAACCACATTGCACAAAGTTTCCAAGATCAAAGACTTGGGATCTTTGAAGTACTTTTTGGGAATAGAAGTAAGTAGATCTCAAAAGGGGATATTATTGTGCCAAAGAAAGTATGCAATTGAACTAATAGCAGAACTAGGACTAACAGGTTCTAAGCCAGTTGTGACACCAATAGAACAAAATAGAAAGTTGACAACTGTAGAGTATGATGCACACTGAAATTTGAATGATGATCCACAACTTGCAGATGTGAAAGGGTATCAAAGGCTTATAGGAAAACTTCTTTATCTAACCTTGACAAGGCTTGACACTCCCTACACAATGTAGACCTTGAGCCAATTCATGCAGTCACCTAAGAAGTCTCATTTAGAAGCAACACACAGACTGATGAGATGCATTAAAAATGAGCCAGGGCTAGGCATTCTAAATGAGTGTAGAATGTGACATGACCTTGAAGGCTTATAGTGATGCAGATTGGGCTAGCTGCCCTAACTCAAGGAAGTCTGTTACGGGGTATTTGGTGAAATTTGGTGACTCCTTAATATCATGGAAATCTAAGAAGCAGAATATAGTTACAAGAAGTTTAGCAGAGTCAGAATACAGAAGTATGGCACTGACAGTCTTTGGATTGATTTGGTTGTTAGGTGTGTTCAAGGAGTTGGGAATTTCAGTTGTTACTCCTATTCAGCTTTTTACAGATAGCAAATCAGCAATGCAAATAGCTAACAATCCAGTATTTCATGAGCGCACAAAACATATAGAGATAGATTGCCAATTTATAAGGGAGAAGGTGCAAGAAGGATTAGTGCATCCCATCTATGTTCCAACAGAAGAGCAAGAAGCAGACATATTGACCAAAGGGCTTGGCAGCGTGCAACATTATCATCTACTATCCAAGCTAGGTGTTTTGAATGTGTTTACAACACCTAGCTTGAAAGGGGGGGGGGGGGGGGTTGAGAAGGAAGAAATAACAACTGGTGACAGTTGTGTACATCACAACTTAGTGGGTGATAGAGGTGTAGGATAACAGTCGTGCATGCTAGCGGTGGTTAATTATGTTAGTTAGTTAGTCAAATTAGTGGTCAATTGCTAAGTTAATTAACTCAATGATATAGTATATAAGGATTAGCATTGTAATAATTCCACAACTTCCTCAATGCAATTGAGTGCATTTCTCTTCAGAACCGACTTCTCTCTTCTCTTCTTCTTCTTCGATACTTCATAATATCACGTAACAATGGCGTGTTTTAACACATTTATCTTCCACCTAAGAATCTGCGGCCTCCCTCCCTCAACCGTACTCCGGAAGGTGGCGCATTTGTCTATTCTACGAGTTTGAGCGGAGACAATAAGGTTTTCTTTATTAGATGTATTATTAGTAGAAATTACGACGATTTCGATTTCAACATTAATAATGCAGTGTTTTGGTTGCTCTTGTTAACGCTTAGGTTAGTCTCCTTTTTTTGGGGGGGGGGGGGGGGTGGGGGGTGTTAAGGACTCTTACATTAATCATTATGCAATTGGATTCAGTAGGAAATAACAATACAACTGGCACCAATACATATATGAAATCATACAAAATGAGAAAAACGTCTTTTAGACTATACTTGTTGCAATTACATTTATAACTGAATTGAAATCCAAGAAAGTTCTTAAAACAAACCCTTCAAGTTTAAGAAAGGCAAGACTTGTTCATTCATTTACGTATCACTTAAGCATACCTCATTTAAGTGATGAGAATTAATTTTACACATTTTAATTATAAGCGTATATATATGACACTAAGAACAAAACTAGATTGAATAAAATGATTTTGTATATGCCTTATTGAGTCAAAATCTTCATCAAATTCAAGACCACGCATGTTTAAATGAGACATCACATACCAAATTGTTATACAATGAACCAAACATCCTATAATTAAATATAACAATCACGTAACTATATTAAATCATTTTAGTCAGTGTAATACCTGCCTGCGAAACAATCGCTAAATGTAAACGGAAATTACAGAAATAGTTTCCTTTTTTTGGTCTAGAAAATTAATTATACCAAAAAATAACAAATTGGAGTAGCGCAGTCTTGACATTCAAGTGGCTTTTCATGGCTAAAGAAAGGGAGAGCTCACCTACTCCAATTGTCTTTGGATTCCCATAATTCTACTAAATAATACAGGAGGGGTTCAAATAAACATTTACAGTACTACCATCAGCTGAATACTTTTAGTAACTTATAAGCAGATATATTAAGCAATTTAAGAACTATGATGGTGAAAATTTTAATACAAAGAAAAGAAAATGTAAAGTTTCAGTGGTTATTGGAAATTGGAACTACAAATATATTGGAACACTAATTTCTTGCATTCCATACTTCTGTATGAGTTCATACAACCAGAGCTCTGTTTCTTAAGCAAAAAGAATTGGTATTATTATCCATTCTTGCCCTTCCTTTCCTTTTAACCCAGGATTTAAAGATTCTATAATCAGACAATGTATACAAGCATTTTTGGTGTCTAATGCCTACTTGAAGAAAAACTGCCTTGATCAATATTAAAAACTGACTTGATCAATATTACAGTGCTTTCTTGACTTGCAAGAAGTTGGAACGCTCCTTGTTGGCAGCCTCAACATCATCCGGTGATGCTACAGCAACAACCACCCCTTTATCTTTAACTGCCTCCATGACGTCTCCAAATTTCTTAAAATCATCCAGCCTTTCGACAAAAAGAAGCATTGATTAATAGTAACTCTTTACCACTCATTTGGAAGAGCAAGAAACTGATATAACTAGCATAGACAACACAACAGGTTTATACTTGAAAATGTTGTAGACATTTAATATCAATCTTTCTATACATTGTATGCTGATCTAGAACTTTATTCAGAATTACAGGACAAAGAGTTTTCTTCCATTGATTCTAACTTATCAATATACTCCACTCATCATTTACCAAGTCAAACGATCTAATCATCCCTAACTTTAAAACGAAACATATTGTCATAATGGAGAAGGGGCATATCAACTGAAAAATGAAATAAACATAAAACAGCTTATCAAATAAGGGAACAGCAAATAGCAACATTATCAAATAGAAAATACTAGTCCACAAATAATATGTAGCTTGTTTGCAGCAGCACAGTGCTACACAGAAAAACACCAACTCTATATGCTTCATAACATATATGCAAACAAAATTCTGCTGAATTTGGAACTACGCTTACCTTGTTGATAATATCTCTTCACGTCTCCTTTGCCTTTCTTCTTCTGATACTCCCAGTAAATATCGTAATAAACTGAGAAAATGAGTTCACATCATCAGATTCAATGCAATTAGCACATTCCAAGAGAAACGAAAAAGGAAAGGGACGTAACATAGCTAGTAAGACAAATTTCAGTTAAAGCTTGCATGACCTAGTGAATTACCTTTTGGTGTTCACCCTTTGAGTCACCTAAATTACTATCCGAACAAAGATCAACAAATATTACTGACAAACTAAGTAGCATGGACAGGTCCACAAGCAATTTACAAGGGAAGAGGGGGGATACCAAAATTATTTTGTTTACATAATTCTGAAAATAATATGCACAGTTGGACAAACTTCTTTAAACCCAAAACTAGCAGAACTAAATTAATAAATCTTCAGAGCACTAGATAAGCATTGTTCCTCGCCAGCGTACTTCTTTGTTTTTGTTACGGGTTTAATTCCATGGATTCACGTTCTCCTTTTACCTAAAGGTCCTCACTAACATACAGTATCTCTTTTAATTTGTTAGAGGAATGCAAGCATCAAAAGATGTTCTTCAGAGAGTAATATGAGCACGGAATAGGCCTGATCATCCACTTACCTACTGTATCCTTTGGCATCGGGCAATTGGTAAGCATCTACATCTCCAATAGTCCCAATAATTGCCTTTGTGAGAGCGTCATCATCCATTTCAAGTTCTTTTAGGAAATTACTCGTTCCATCATACACATCAAGTGTCTTCAATAAATTTGGGTCTCGGTATGACAAGAATGAGAATACCCCTGGTGAACCAAAATGTTAGCTAGAGAAACTCTGGGACCTGGAAATGTGTCTTCAGATAAGATAAACACAAAACTATACCTGAATGGGTGTCAAAACCACAAAATCCTCCATAAGCTCCACCACTAACACGTACACGATCCCACAGCCATGTATTACTAATATAATTAGAAATAACATAAGCACTGCCTTTAAGCTCATAACCAGCTTCATATAGATTTGCTGCTTTTCCAACATAATTCACCTATAAGAAGGAATCCTCAATGTCATCAGCTGAATTTTGACAGTGTAACGGTCAGACGGACAAGTCAAAGAACAAAACTTTAGGAGACGGCTAACCTGAGTAGGAACAACAATAGCTTCATTTGAGCGAGACAGTTGCGCATTCCAAGCAGCTGACTCCACTAAGGATGTGCTTGGAAGCAAATCAAGAAAATTGCTAATATGTTTCTCCGCGCTGATGAGATTCTTCCCATCAGCTGTCAAATTTATCAGACACCCATTCTTGGAAAGTAAGGATGTTCGGATCTCCTCGAGGGATGAAGATATTTGGGGCCAGTCCTTCTCAATTTGGTCTTCAAGGCCCTTAAGAAATTCCAAGTAGCTGCAAACACACAAATAGAGGAAGAGGTAATTATTTTGTTCCAAATATTTACATTCTCCTTTTTCGGTGGATGGAGGACGTTTAAACATAAATCAAGCTGAAACAGACAAAGTATGGCAACCAACACAGCTAGAACAGAAGAAGAAAAATTTACATCAACCAAAGCTGGCCAATCAGGATTATAACAAAGGTACCCAGGGGGATAGGCCCATTGAAGATTGGGAAAATTGTCAAAATATCATTTAGACAAAGTCATCCAATAATAAAGGGACAAAAGTCATCTAACCTTACACCACCCATTTGTTCAGATATCCAACCGGCAACGTTGAGCTTTGCACCCATCCTTGAAGCAGCAATGCTATGACCACTGCCTCTTAGTCGATTCTAGAACCAAATGTTCATTAAAAACATTAGATAATATGTCATGCAAATTCATTTACCAAAGCTCTAAGTGTTCCATCACTTAAAGCATACCTCCATTCTGGCCCTGCTTTGAGACACAAACTGCTTGAAACGCTTATGGTCATTAAGTTGGACATCTTGAAGAACGCGGTTGATCTACAATAAGCAAATAGACATGATTTTATCATACTACCTTATATTCAGTGTACTAGCATGATCGATAATTTCAAATCATAAACTGGTGAAGCTAGGTGAAAAAACAATAAAGCAACAGTATAAAACCGAGACACGGTCCATTAATAGACCTTGGACTAATTTCTTACCAAGTAAATTGATCTATACCAGAAAACTATATGTGAGAAAATCACATCAATATGTTTGATACTTATGAGCATGATTAAGAGGTCATTATGGATGAGAGCAGGCACGAGTGAGATTTACACGAAATCTCCAGCCAAATTGCAACTATGACTTTATGATGTTGTCTCCTTCCCATGTTAGTATGCTTTGAGAAATATGATGCTTTGCGCCAATTCAAAGTTTAAACCTAAAACTTGAAAATGAGGAAGATATGTCCTCTAGCACTTGCCACAACACTACAGCTTGGTGTGGCCCTCATCTCCTCTTTCCTTTGTCAAAGGTAGAATCATTAATTGAACCAATAGGAAACCTAAATATATCAGAAAATTGACAAATGCAAAGGGGGAAGTTAGGGTGTTTCATGTTGGAAAAATGCAAAAATCATTTAGCTTCCTTGAACGGAAGGAAATAAATTAGGGAAAAAAGTCAAGGGTCTGTCATCCACATAGCGACATGCTAGGCACAAGTTCATGGACAGCATACACCATCACTGTACTAGCTGACCAGCACTCTCAATCTAAAGTGTACCTGATAGAATAGTTAGACAAAATTAATATAATGTACTTAGTTAGGCCAACTAGACGGAAATCTACACAAACAAGATCATTTTGAGGAAAGCCCGCATAAGCTTGTCATGAATAGTAAAACTTAACAAACATCTTTTCCTGTTTAACTTAACACAAACTTGACAGGTCCTTAGCTCCAAAAGTCATCACTACAAAGTCCTTGAAACATAACATCACCACCCCGTTGTACTCTCACAACGACATGAGAACATGTTTACTGTAGCATGCAAGAACCATTTAGAGCTATCAATTACCAAAGAGACTGATTTACCAAGTTAAATAGATCATCTGTACGTTGTGACATGGCTTTGCCTCGAACAATTATCTTGCTACATGGCTCCACTTTGCCGCGCACCGATGAGGTGAAAGGATAGACTGATATCCCTCCAGTTTTCCTTCCAATCAACTGGTTCAACTGCACAAAGTCTAAGTCCTTTGTGCCCATTTCCAGCAGAGACTGACTGTTAAGAAATTTTGCACATAATCAAATAATCTTTAATTCATATCACATCTTCATATTAGAAAAAACTAGGATGGTTTTCCACATAAGATATACACAAAGTATGAACTTATTTACACAACTTAGAACTTATTTACACAACTTTTATTCCAATTCCAATGGTTAAAAGATGCATTGGCCTATAAGATCATCCTAACCCTGCTCCTCATGAAGTTGTAGGCTTGTAACCCAATACCATCAGTTTGTGATTTCAATCACCCAAATCACAGTTGCCAAATAATTCTAAAGCAAAATTAACCTACCTGAACACGCTTTTAAAAAACACAAAGCGCATTCTACAGAGTATTGTGAATATGATATGTAAGCTTCAAAATAATGCAAGCAATTAGAAACTAGAGACCCCATTAACATGCAGGGACAGCAAACGAAGGAAGAAGAAACCCCACCATAACTGATCTACTGAACAAATTCTCGAGAAGAAAGAAGGAAAATAACAAGAATTGGGTTATATATAGGGTCTTATCGAAGCGATTTATTTCATTTTTTATTTTATTTTTTGAATCATGGATCTTGGTTCTTTGACGCATCACATTCAAGGGGAGGTGCCTTGGTGCTTGTTATTTAAGGATGACATAGTATTGTTTGATGAGACGCGAGGTGGCGTTAACGAGAGGCTGGAGGTCTGGAGACATACTCTAGAGTCTAAGGGTTTCAAGTTGAGTAGGACCAAGACAGAATACTTGGAGTGCAAGTTCAGTGGTGTTACCCAGGAGGCGGGCGGGGATGTGAGACTTCACTTCACCCAAGAGAGAGAGTTTCAAATATCTGGGATCCATAGTTCAGAAGGATGGGGAGATACATGAGGATGTTACTCACCGTATCGGAGCAGGATGGGTGAAGTGAAGGCTCGCTTCCGGTGTCTTGTGTGATAAGAATGTGCCATTGAAACTTAAGGGTAAGTTCTACAAGGTAGTGGTCAGACCGACTATGTTGTATGGGGCAGAGTGTTGGCCAGTCAAAAAGTCACATGTCCAGCAAATGAAAGTAGCGGAAATTAGGATGTTGAAATGGATGTGTGGGCATACTAGATTAGATAGGATTAGGAATGAAGTTGTTCGGGACAAGGTGGGAGTGGCCCCTATGGAGGCTAAGCTGCGTGAGGCAAGATTGAGATGGTTTGGGCATGTTAAGAGGAGAAGCACAGATGCCCCAGTCAGGAGATGTGAGAGGTTGGCCTTGGGAGGTGAGAGGAGTAGAGGTAGACCTAAGAAGTCTTGGGGTGAAGTGATCAGGCGGGACCTTAGATAGAAGGGTGTGGAGGTGTAAGATTAGGGTGGAAGGTTAGTAGGTAGTCGTGCGTTTCCCTTTGTCTTCCCTAGTTCGATAGTATTAGTGCTAGTATGGTTCCCTCATTTTCTTAGTTTGCTATAGTCGTGTGTCTTGTTTTGTTACTACTTACCTTCGGTAATTCCGTAGTTGCTAGCAGTACTTCGTCATATTCTCGTGTGTTGCCTCGGACCTATTTGCCTGAATAGACTATCTTGCTATAACTTGTTATTGGTACTCCTTTCATATTCTTTGTTGTTATCTCCGATTTAGTTTTCTAACGATTTGTCTTGCTATCACTTGTTACCAGGGCTCCCTTCACCTTCTCTAGCCGAGGGTCATTCGGAAACATTCTCTCTACCCTTCCAGGGTAGGGGTAAGGTTGCGTACATCCTACCCTCCCCAGACCCCACATGGTGGGAATATACTGAGTTGTTGTTGTTGTTGTAATCATGGATCTTGGGTGAGTACTACCATGCCTTCTTCTCAGTCTCAAACTACTTATGTCCATTTTATTCCAATACTCGATGAGTTGTCATTTGAGAAAAATTACGGGTTCTCTAACATGAAAGATTTTCTAAACCCTACACTCATCCCTATACCCACATACAAAACTCTAAGAGGGTTCAACTGCATACTAAACTCCTGATATGCGTGGGACCAAGGAAATACGTAATCTTAACTTACATTTCGGCAAAAGTCTATTTCCAGGTTTAAAACTGTGACTTGATTACACTGCGACAACTCTTACCATTGAGCCAAGACTCCACTTCCTCACATACAAATCTCTAACGAAATTAAAAAAACTTCTAGTGGACACTGGACCTAATGCAAGTGTGTCAAAGACTAAATCTTAGTCCAAATATGTCTATATGACGTGTTAATAATACGCCAGGTTGCAAATATGGTGTGTATTAAACAACGCCATAGTGGTTTCCCACCAAAAAGAAAAACGACATGCTGGGGACTACATTTTCACAACCCAATCATTTTTCCTGTGCATATTTTGGGAAAACCAGAATAATAGGCAGTCCTTGGCATAGGAAAAAACGAGACTCCTGTATGTAGGATATTTAGCTCTTTCTTCAGTAACCCGTGCAATAAAAGTTGCCCGTCTCAGCCCTTCAGAACAGTTCCCAACTAGTTGAAGATACTAGGAAAGGACTAGAATATGAACAAAAAAACTAAAAAGGACAGATATCCATAAGCGAAGAACATTCTGCTTCAGGATCTGTAACCTAAGTTATCATGCCCGAGTCACTAGAACCTATTTGTGCTAGAAGCAGAATGGACAGATGCAATCAGATCAAGCAAGCATAGCACCGCAAATACCAAGAATAAGGACTTCTGTACAGAAAGTAGATGTATTTCCTACAACCCAAGGAACCAAAGAAGCCTATACAACATCTCAAGTTCAAATAACATATGAAAAGATTATGAGAATGCAACTACTTGTCCAGCAAAGGCCTTCATGAGTGTAACTTCAATATGCCACAGCCTATGGATTCTATGTCCATTTATTTCCACTTAGTTTGTTTCACTTCACTATTAGAAAATTCTCTTTCATCATTTTCTTTTTGAGGCAGGGGCGTCGCACATTAATACCTAAGCAGTTCAGGGGAACATATTACCAGAAAAGTGGGACCAACGGTAGCAGCTCTTGCTTCAATGAGCTCATGTTGAAGACAACTTCAGCATAAAGAACATCGTTGGTGAAGAGGTCATGCCTCAAAACTTTTACCCCATTGATGTCTCCTACCTACAATTAAAAGCCCAACAAGTAAAACCAAAATGAAACTCATTTAATAGAATCAAAGCAAAGAAAAAAAGGTAGGTGGTTATTACCTCTGTTGGAACATGTGTAGGTTCTCGAGGAATATCTTGTAGAGAGAGGCTGGGCACACTCTTTAAGGCTTCTGGCGGGTCAGGAGTTTCTTGCTTTAACCGTAGCTCGTGTGTTGCCCGAGCCAGCTCAGCAAGATCCTCTTGGGTCATGCTTGCTTTAACTTTATCCAACGTTTCTTTTTCTATTTCTTCCTCACGAGATGCCTTCTTTGGGTCAGGCTGAAGAAAACAACACCCGTATTTAACAGACACATAAAATTACATCTTGTTAAAGAAAGGATGTCAGCACCAATGATGATAACCTGCATCTCAACCGTTACACGGTGTGGATTTCTCAAGATGTATTGGTCTATCAAAGGAGCAAAAACAGCTTTGGAGCCTTCCTTAGCTATTCTGGCTTTCAAAGCCTCAAGGGGTTTCTGATACTTGAGTGGTTCAAATGGATCCATGTCATAAATCCATTTACCCTGAATGAAACATCACACCGAAAAAACATAACTCATTCTTTGCTGGAGAAAGGAAAAAAGAAAGTATCAAGACAAATGATAGAGTTAATGAGAGTTTCTTCATACAATGGAGCGGAGCATCAACGCTAAACCACGAGGGAATGAGCCAGTGTTATTTTCTCTAAGAGAAAACTCAATTGTATTCATTGATGCCTCAACAGCATCTGAATCAAAACCTTTCTCAGCTAAGCCTTCTAGAGTACTCATGACCAATTCTTCAACCTTCTGAATGTTCTCTTCTGCAACACCCTTCAATCCAATGCTAAACTGAGGCTGAAGGAGCTCATCCTCAATCCCTCCACCAACAATAGCATCTCCTAAACCACTTTCTAGCAAGATCTTCCTCAAGGGAGAAGCTGGAGTCCCCAAAAGCAAATGATCCAAAAAACCTAGGGCAAGCTCAGTTTCCAAATCCAGTGGCTTGTCAGATAGCAGCCAATTAAGGCATACCATGTGCTTCTTTTTCAGGTCCCCATCTTCTCCAACAGGATATTTTTCTACGATCCTGACCGGTTCAGAAAATAGTTTCTGTGGTTCAACTCTTGATTCATGAGGAGCTGAACTGGCATCAAACATGTTCAAATACTCTGCACACAATCACACATATTATAGGAACATGAGATGTGCCAGAGTTTTAAAATTGAAGTCATTACTGGATAGAATGAATGCAGCTGATGCCATGTAAATTTTCAAAAGTTTGAGCAAAATTTGATTAACATAATTGATATTTCAGCTCCATTTTAGTATGCTATACTTCTTTGTTTCTCTTTTTTCTTTTTTGATGAAGTAGAATACCATTAAAAGCATCCACAAAAAATCTTACACTTTTTTATTTCAATTTCCATTCACTGTTCATTTTAACTTATGGAGAACTCTTGGAATTTATTAAAAGCCAGCAGAATTGTTCAATACCCACAGAGAACAAAGAACAAAAGTTGGAAAAGTAAGCATATACACAAGAACACATAAATTCCAACAAAGGTACAGAAAGCGAGCCTCCAAGTAGCAATTATATTTTTTTGGAAACTTCATTTGACTTGACACAAAACAAAGGGAAAAATAAAGGAAACAAAAGAACTCAGAAACAAATTGCTGACTACAGAGGGGTCGGATGACTGGCATTACCTATATATACATAACATCTGAGGATTAATAAAATTGTGAAAATCCATGTACACAGTTGACAATGGGACACATAACAAACCAAATAGAACATTGGAGTTTGGGACGCAAAATAGATCTAAAACCAAAATTTGAAAGTAGTTTCCCTTGGCATAAATTGTGCAGCTTGTTCTATGCTACACGTTTCCCTGTTTTATGTTATGTTTCCATACGCATGACATGATTTTTTTGAAAAGGTAAATAATTTAATTAACATTGGGAAAAACCTCGCGACTCAACATAGGCTCTTAGTGATGGACGTTGGTATTTTGAAGAGGAAGAGGAGGTATGCTCGGGGCCGACCAAGGATTAGATGGGGAGCTTTGACTAAGGATAAAACCCAGGAGTTGGAGAGGAGGTTATCCGCTATTGGAGCTTGGAGGAATAGTGGGGACGCAAGTTCTATGTGGTCAGCGACGGCGAACTTTGTGACGGAGGCGGCGAGGGAGGTGCTAGGGGTATCGAAGGGTTATTCTGGCAGGCATCAAGGCGACTGGTGGTGGAATGATGTAGTCCAAGGTAAAGTGGAGGCGAAGAAGGTAGCGTATGCGAAGTTGGCTGGGAGCACAAGCGAGGAGGAGAGGAGAGCGAACAGAGAGAGGTACAAGGTGGTGAGGAAGGAGGCGAAGCTGGCGGTCACGGAGGCCAAGAATACGGCGTTTGGTCGTCTGTACGAGGAATTGGGGGAAAAAGGCGGGGATAGGAAGTTATTTCGGCTGGCTAAAGCGAGGGAGAGGAAGGCCCAGGATCTAGACCAAGTAAGGTGCATCAAAGACGAGGATGGTAGGGTATTGATGGGGGAGTCTCAGATTAAGCAGAGATGGCAGTCGTACTTCCATGGTCTTCTCAACGAGGAGGGTAATCGAGAAATAAAGCTAGGGGTTTTGGGGCATTCGGAGAGTCCCCGAGATTTTGGTTTTGCAGGCGCATTAGGGTGGAGGAGGTCGTGGGGGCTTTGCGTTAGATGAGTAGGGGTAGAGCGACCGGGCCGAACGAAATTCCAGTTGAGTTTTGGAAGTGTGTGGGTAGAGCAGGATTGGAGTGGCTCATTGGGTTGTTCAATGTAATTTTTAGGACGAAGAAGATGCCGGAGGAGTGGAGGTAGAGTACAGTGGTACCTGCCGTTGTACAAGAACAAAGGTGATATCCAGTGTTGTAACAACTATAGGGGTATCAAGTTACTAAGTCATACTATGAAAGTCTGGGAGAGGGTGGTTCAGGCGAGGGTGAGGAGGACGACGTCAATATCCAACAATCAGTTTGGGTTCATGTCGGGTCGATCCACCATGGAAGCTATCCACCTTATTAGGAGGTTGGTGGAACAGTACAGGGATAAGAAGAAGGATCTGCACATGGTGTTTATTGACTTAGAGAAAGCGTATGACAAGGTCCCTAGGGAGGTGCTCTGGAGATGTCTTGAGGGGCAAAGGGCGTGTCGGTAGCCTACATAAGAGTATCAAGGACATGTATAATGGAGCTAAGACTAAGGTTAGGACTCGGAGCATTTCCCGGTTGTTATGGGGTTACACCAAGGCTCTGCGCTTAGCCCATTCCTATTTGCCTTGGTGATGGATGCACTGACACACCATATTCAAGGGGATGTGTCATGGTGTATGTTATTTGCTGATGACATAGTTCTAATTGACGAGACGAGGGTCGGTGTTAACGAGAGGCTGGAGGTCTGGAGACAAACCCTCGAGTCTAAGGGTTTCAAATTGAGCAGGTCTAAGACTGAGTACCTGGAATGCAAGTTTAGCGCAAGGCGAGTGAAGTAACTAGGGAAGTGAGGCTAGGATCACAGGTCATCCCCAAGAGAGATAGCTTCAAGTACCTCAGGTCGGTGATTCAGGGGGACGGAGAGATCGACGAGGACGTCACTAGTCGCGGATGAAGTGGAGGCTTGCATCTGGAGTCTTGTGTGACAAGAAAGTGCCACCAAAACTTAAAGGTAAGTTTTATAGAGTTGTGGTTAGACCGGCCATGTTGTATGGGGCAGAGTGTTGGCCGGTTAAGAACTCCCATATTCAGAGGATGAAGGTAGCAGAGATGAGAATGCTTAGGTGGATGTGCGGGCACACTATGATAGATAGGATTAGGAATGAAGATATTCGGAAGAAGGTGGGCATGGCCCCGGTGGATGATAAGATGCGGGAAGTGAGTCTCAGATGGTTCGGGCACGTGCGGAGGAGGAGCCTTGATGCCCCGGTGAGGAGGTGTGAACGGTTAGCGGTGGTGGGTTCGAGAAGAGGTTGAGGGCGGCCGAAGAAGTATTGGGGAGAGGTGATTAGGCAGGACATGGCGCTTGAGATAGGAAGGTCTGGAGGTCAAGCATCAGGGTTGTAGGATAGGGGGTAGTAGAGCTTTTCATACTTCATTCCCGAGGTGGGGCGGATTGGGATAGGGTTGATCTTAGAGGGCTTGCGGTTTATGTTGAGCGCACATTATCCTTGCTATTTATCTTAGCCCCGGGCCTTAGATACTGGCTAATGTTATTGCATGTCATTTATCTTATGGTTTTTATGCTTATGCTACTATTTCTACGATTTCTGTTGGAGTTACTAATGAATTGTCTTTTCTTGTTTTTGCTTCCGTCATCCTGAGCCGAAGGTCTATTGGAAACAGCATCTCTGCTCTATCGGGTTAGGGGTAAGGTCTGCGTACGCATTACCCTCCCCAGACCCCACTTTGTGGGACTTTACTGGGTAGTTGTTGTTGTATTGGGAAAAAACTCCTCTATGCAAGTAGAGAACCTACAACAATACACATGACATGATATTTTTGCATTTTACTGTACTTCTGAAATTAAGTTTCATATGGTTGATTACTTAACATTGAGCAAATTCTTGCAATGTGCTTTTCGTTACCTTTTGAAGTTACAAATGTTTCTTCGAGTGTGTCCTTGTTAATCTTCGTTGTACAAGAAATTATATGCACAAAATAAATAATGTAAAATGTGTCGTCCCTCCAAATTCTAATATTTTGTGCCATGATAATTTCTAATGTTTTGTGCAATGATAATTTCTAATGTTTTTTGTCATGATGTCCATGTGCTGTTGAGCTATGTGCATAAAATATAACAAGGCCTCTAATAGGTGTAGCTTCCCCTAAATTTTCAAAAAACAAGCAACACTCATCTATATTTTATCACAGCCTCTGATTGGTATAGGGAAAGTTTCTGACATTGGCATGTTAACGATTTTGTCAAATACATATTTCCTCTAAGACATCCAAGAAGTACATAGAGTAATGAATATCCGAGCCAAACCACTCATTCAAGAAGGATTCCCAAGTATAGGCAAAACATATGAATTATCACCATTCATGTTCTTCTGAAATTATAAGAGATAAATGAATAAGTACCACTTAAGATCCGCAGACGTTCATTTGGGTCATCATCTCCATAAAACCATATCCTTGAATTGCTGGGATGGTAAAATTTCCTATGGAACTCCTGCAAACATATAGACACAGAAAACACCAGTCATGCTAAGAGGCTAACCAATTTTAGTAGCAGAATTCCAAACAGATATGTTAGATAATTAGTCACGACTGCTCTCCCTAGTGCCAGCAATACCATGTACCAAGTGTAGTTTGAAACACAGGAAGAAGATCTATTGATGCATCACCAACCTATATTAGTAGATATTCATCATTTCATTGATAAAATTGCAGTGCCTCATTGTGCATCTTCTTTCCTTGGCGCACCAATATATAGGGCTCAAGTACAATACAGAAAATTTGTCCAATGTGTAACAACCACCAATGTAAGGACTTCACTCTCTCAATAATTTCATACTAACAATTTAAGAATAACACTAAAGATTCTAACAAGCCCCTCTAAACTCTAGGTCGAGAAACCAACTTGAATTTACTTATTTTAGAAACATAAATGCAGCCACGAAACTTGCGTGAAAGTCACCACCGCAACCTCGCAGGAAAATGCCTCGGTTGTCGAAATTTTGCGGAAGGTTAATGTCATTAAATTGACTGGAAAGATTGGTCACTGAAGAAGAGGTAAGGTGCCACCAAATCAGTCACCAGAAAGAGAAAGAGTGGTAACACTTTGGCCAGAAAGTAGCATTCACCGATAGCTGAAAACTACTTAAATCTCTTCAAAGATAGAAGAAATTCTAGAACTATGTGTATGAAAGAAAAGAAGATTCTAAATGAACACAAGACACCTATGTATTGGTGTCAAACACAATAAATATGATATTCTCCAGTGTAGGACAGTATCCAATTTAAGAACTTAACTCTTCTAATATTTATGACTACAATCTAATACCAACAGTTAACATTATAGCAATCAACCATAACCTACTAAAGCAACTTTTACTACACCTGATATCAAAATTTAAGCATGCCTTTAACAGTAGTGATCCTTCTAAGAGCTCCAACGAATATTTGAGCGGATATTTCTACCTTGTGTGGCCCAAAGAATGTCACTAAGTACTTCATATGAGAAGCTTACGATTCTCACCTTAAAGATTAAAGCCCAGGATCTCTAGGGTCTCTAATTTCTGACTAGGTACTCCAAACCAATGAAAGCAAGATGACAAAAGTATGGTGGAAGAACAACCACATCTGACCACTTGATTATAGAATGACTGATGATAATCACAAATATAATGGCCATTAATTGTGCATATAGGCTAGAGCATGTACAAGTTTTTGTATAACTTGTAAGCAAGAGTGAATCCATTGAACATCATAAATCTAGCTTCTAGCTTTTTTTCCGAAAACGGCAACAGTATAAATCTAACTTCTAGGTTATAGATTTATTTCGGAAGCTACAAGATGCCAGTTAACCAGATAACATAATGATTCTCAATCACCAAAAGATAGATGCTCAAGTCTTCTCTTTGCACATGAAAATTCAGGCTCACGTATACATCCATGGAACATCTGTATACGTGAAGCAAGCAACGCAACCACAAACAATTCCCACAGTTTTAAAGAACATTCAAACTCAACTATAACACCTCACAACAAGCATGACAAGAAACATGGGGAAATACTATGAAGCAATGGGAAGAATCCAGGAATTGATATAATTAAACCATGATGATTTTTCAAATAAGGAAAATAAGTAATATGATTGAACCACGATGATTAGCAGTGTAACAACAAAAACTTGTTGAATTTGTTCAAGTATATAATCCGTGAACAAGCAAACTAATGTGAAAGAGACTACCAACCTTAAATTCCTCAAAAGAAAGGCTAGGAATTACTCGTGGATCACCGCCACTGTCAACACCATAGGTATTATCAGGAAAAAGCGCCTGCAGAAGACATAGGACACTGCTTATAAAACAATAGCCAGGTAGAGTATAACACTACTTTTATTCTCTGGAAGAAACCCATGAAATAGCCAGGTAGAGTATAACACTACTTTTATTCTCTGGAAGAAACCCATGAAATGAACTATTGAGTAAAGAACCAAAAATTATAAGCCATGTACACATCTTTGTGATGTAGCTTATTAAATTGTCACAAGATTTAGCAAACCAATAACCTATTTTCAAGTCAAAACCTTTTAGTAAATATGACAACACAAATTAATAAAGTACTTCACCTTGTATGCACAAAGAATTTTCTTTAAACACATTCAGTTATTCAATGTTATTTATCCTTCTGCTTCCACTAAATTTGTTGAGCTCATGCACTAAATTATTTTTGGCCTTTAGGCTCTAAACCTTGTTAGCATCTATAGTGATTACATGCTTGATATGTGATAAGATATTAACTACTCCAGTGAGCCCTTTATTGCATTCATCAAGAGCATTTCTAAAGTACATTGTCATCAGTTAAATCCAATCAATAAAAATCGTTATATCTAATATAAACAGTCAGCAATAAGTGTGACATCCATACCTGTTGGGAAGTTCGGCCTAGTAGATTATCAGGCTGAGAATAAACTCCCTTCATCTCATTGAACACAACCCCTGAAGTTTCACATAAAAGCTTTTGTAAGACACGCAGGGACAAGCTGCAGATGTGCCACTATCCGCAGGGATCAAAGTCGAAGACATTAAATTTTGTTCAAAGACACTACAGCAGAACATTGATAAAAGCACAAGAAAAAGAAGTCATCACAGGAGAGAAAAGGAAACGAAAAAAACATGATTTAAGGGAGGATACCTTTAAAAGTTATGTCATCTGAGGGGTCATTCAGTTCATAATGCCAACCCTCTTGTTGAAATGTTTGGAAATCCTCCACACATTTAGGGAAAAATACAGCATCTAAGTATACGTCAACCAGGTTGTAGAAATCCTGTTTGGAAATAAGCATATTTTAGTGGGCATTTGGACATAAGAACGGTAAAATTCCGGAAAAAAGTGACAAAAAAATTCAAGTGAAAATAGTATTTGAAAATTAGAGTTGTGTCTGGACATGAATATAATTTTTGGTTATTTTGAATTTTTGTGAGTGATCTAAGTGAATTTTGAAAAACAGCTTTTTGGAGTTTTTCAAATTTTCGAAAAATTCTGAAATTCGTCTCCAAGTGAAAACTGTATAATTATGACCAAACACTGATTTCGAAAAAAAGTGAAAAAGATTTCGGAAAAAAAGGAAATTTGTTTTATAGCCAAACGGGCAAACTTAAATTCCCTAATGATATTCAACGTGTAATGCTTTCCTGACCTTTGCATTTGTGGACGCCACAGGATAACATGTCCTATCTGGATATGTGAAAGCATTCAAAAAAGTATTCAAGCTTCCCTTCAACAGTTCAACAAAGGGCTCTTTCAACGGATACTTCCTTGAACCACAAAGTACACTATGTTCCAGTATATGAGGAATACCAGTAGAATCTTTCCTGCATTAACAAAAACTAATATGTCACACAGCCTATTCGTTTTCCGTAAAGAAAACAACAGACGAAGTCTAATTTTCCATAGGTGAGCAGCCCTTGCTTTGTACTGCTTTGTTTAATTACTCTAAAAGATAAAGAACCTGTGAAAAATTGATTAATTTTACAGTCAAATACCATGTTAAACCGATTAGATAGGGTACACAACTAAATTGACATACGGTAAGCATAATGACCATAAACTATTAGACTAAAGAAAAACTTACGGAGGAGTCCGGAAGACAATGCCAAAGACTTTATTCTCATCGTCATTGGACACCGACATTATTTCAGCGCCGGTTTTCTTGTGTTTGTACAAAACAGCTTTAGATTTACACTCATCAATAAACTGCTCCGATATTTTCTCGAACCCATATTTCTCAGCAACTTCATCATCAGCACCAAGATACTCTGACAAGTAAAAGGCACAAATTTAAGATACAAAAATCAATAACAGGCTACTAGATAATAAAGAGTCAAATTAGTTAGCGAGCAAGAGAGCACCTTGAGAGGATTGAGGGGCGGAAGTAGCGATGGCTCGAACTGAGAGAGGGTAAAACTGTCTTTTCAAGTCGAGCGAAGGCGATAGGAGACGACCGTTGCTCCGGATAAGTGAACGCCGGCGGTAAAGGTTCTGGAGTAAACGATGTCGTTTAGCGGAATAAGAAGCGAGTCGGTGTGAAGAGCGTGAGAATATTCTAGAGAAGGCGAGCGTGGAAGTGGATGACAGAGAGCGCAGTAAAACCGCCTTCTCCATTGTTGGAGAGGAGTGAAGATGAGGAGAAAGGTGAAGTGTGCGCGTTGTGTGTGAAGATGGGGTTTTGGTAAGGAGGGAAATTTTATTATAGAAATATCGACGAAGGGGTTTTAGTGGTGAACGGTCAAAAATGAATGCTGTGCGTTCCAAAATTATTTTGTGGAGACTCGTTAGGCCATTTAGCAAGCTCTCCTACCTCCCATTTAGAAGAGAGGAAAAACTAAAGCAGCTATATCCCCTTGTTACTTGTTCCTCAATTCAAGCAACATAGATTTTTATGACTAGTTTTATTCTAACTTTATAAAAAACAAACGCTCCATCTGTTTTTATTTTATGATAACTATTTCTATTAGGAAAGTCAAAAAAATTCTCTTCTCAAGTATCCTTTTAGAATCTTGAATTACTACCCCTACTAACATTTTATGTAGCTTTCAAATATATAACTTTTTAAAATCGGGTATGTCTGATTTCATAGGCACGAGGAACTACCTCGAGAGTAAGCTCATAATGGATCTGGCTGGAGCTCGACGGCATAATATAGAACGTGAAGATCGAAGTGCTCGCTGAAGATCGAGACCAGGCATGACCGACTTCGAGTAAGGCATAATAACAGAATGGCGAGATAGTAGCAACCGATCGAGGATCTCGGCGGAAATCTCGGAACAGATCGAATCAAGCGGTTATTGACACCAAACATGGGCTTTATTTCCGTTATTAGAATTGTACCTTATTTAAGATTCCTCTACTATATAAAGAGTGACCCCATTCGTTTGTAAGATCATCGTATTCACTGATAAGAAATATATATATTGATTTATTTTCTCTTACTGTTCATTATTATTCATTGCTCTTGTTACCGAACCTCGAAACCATCTTGAATCAAGGCCGAACGCGCTACTGATACACTGGTTTGATTTACTTTATTGTTCAATTTATTCATTCAGTTCATTGCTTATCAATTGGTATTGGATTAGATCACGTATCCTTAAAACCACCAAATAAGTTTAATTGTTACTTGAATTTTAGGGTAAATAGTTTGGCGCCCACCGTGAGTCTAATGATAATAGTGATTGTTCAGTGCTGATTCTGGTAAAACGCACTATTTTACACTTGTTCTTGTCAATAATTTTTTGCTTTCAGGTTGAAACATGTCAAACTCACAAAATGCATCCACACACGCTGACAACGACCTTGAACTTCACAGGGAAAACGAGAATTTTATTGCTCCAAGAATCGAGATGCCATAGGCTGATCTCGAAGAAGTACCGCCCATCAGCCCAGTCGACGTCAGTTCGCACGTTGCTCTGAATGCGGACTTAGGCGCAGATCCCCAGGGGAATGTACGGAGAGAAGGCCGAACTGATGGCCGAGGTACACAGGGCAGAGGAGACGAAAGATTCAATCTACAAGTGATATTCGAAATGTTTCGAGCTCAACAGGTCGCCATTGCTCAGGTACAAAATCAGCACAAAATCAGCACAAAGCTCCAAATAGAGTCGAGCCGGAGACTATTCGTCGTACCGAGCAAGTACTGGAAAGATCGAGTAATAACACTTCGGGGACCGATCTTGCTGTAATGCTCGAGGAGCTCACCAAGAGAATTGAATCAGGGGAGAAGAAAATCGAAGCCAATAATAAAAACGTGGAAACTTACAACTCCCGAGTTGATCGAATATCGGGGGCACCACCAATCTTGAAAGGAATGGATTCAAAGAAGTTTGTGCAAAAACCCTTCCCTCCGAGTGCGGCTCCGAATCCCATTCCGAAGAAGTTCCGTATGCCTGACATCCCCAAATATAACGGGGCCACTGACCCCAACGAGCATGTTACCTCTTACACATGCGCCATTAAAGGTAATGATTTGGAGGACGACAAGATCGAGTCTGTGTTGTTGAAAAAGTTCGGAGGAACCCCGTCGAAGGGATCAATGATGTTGTATCATAACCTGCCACCAAATTCCATCGATTCATTCGCCATGTTGGCGGATTCTTTCGTAAAAGCACATGTCGGTCCATAAAGGTCGCAACAAGGAAATCAGACCTCTTAAAGGTGAGACAAGGGGATAATGAGATGCTAAAGGAGTTCGTGTCCCGATTCCAAATGGAACGCATGGAGTTGCCACCGGTCACAGATGATTGGGCCGTTCAAGATTTCACCCAAGGATTGAATGGACGGAGTTCGATAGCATCACATCAGTTGAAACAAAATTTGATCGAGTACCCAGTTGTAACTTAGGCAGATGTTCACAATCGATATCAATCAAAGATCAGGGTCGAAGACGACCAATTGGGAACTCCTTCCGATTCAGTACATCCAAATCGGTCGATGGGTAAAAATCAGAGGGACGTCGATAGAAATCCAAGGTCGAATAAAGAACGGTACCAACCATATATTACAAATCAAACGAACAATGGGTCGGGGCGCAATTCCACCCGGAATGAACGAAGAGGTGATCGAAGACAAAGTTCTCGGGGACTTATGAGCAAGACTGGTTTTGATAAGTATGCAGATCCCATAGAAGCACCTCGCTATCAGAATACAATTTTAGCATCGATGCATCGGGCATAGTATCGGCTATCGGAAGGATCAAAGACACTAGGTGGCCCGGACCCATACAGATCGGTCCTTCTCAAAGGAACCTATATTTAATGTGCAATTATCATGGCACACACGGTCATAGGACCGAAGACTGCATGCAATTGAGGGAGGAGGTAGCTCGGCTATTCAACGAGGGCCACCTTCGAAAGTTCCTCAGCGATCGAGCTAAGAATCACTTCAGGGAAAGACACCCCAACTGGAAGAATGAACAAGAAGGACCTCAACATATCATTCATATGATCGCCGGTGGGTCGACGTTCCACAAGGACTCATATTCAAACGCACTAAGGTGTCAATCACTAGAGAGAAACGGACCCGAGATTATGTGCCCGAAGGCACTTTATCATTCAATGACGAAGAAGCATAAGGCATTTCCCAGCCACACAATGACGCTCTGGTAATTTCTATCTTGTTAAATAAAGTTCAAGTTAAACATGTTTTAGTGGATCCAGGTAGATCGACAAACATCATCATATCGAGGGTTGTGGAGCAGCTCGTCCTGCAGAAACAAATTGTACATGCATCTCGAATCCTAAACGGCTTCAGTATGTCTAGTGAAACGACTAAGGGGGAGATTATCCTACCGGTCAACGTGGCTGGAACCATCCAAGATACTAAGTTCTATGTCATCGAAGGCGACATGAGGTATAATGTACTACTCGAAAGGCCTTGGATCCACAACATGGGGGCAGTACCGTCGACCCTCAACCAAATGATGAAGTTCCCGATGACGGATGGCGTAAACACGGTATACGGAGAACAACATGCTGCGAAGGAAATGTTTGCAGTCGATGAAGTTACACCAATCTCGACACTATCGACCTCAGAAAGATTGAGCACCAAAGGCAAACAGGCGACCAAATAGCAATCACCGCCCCCATCCTCGATCGAATCGGAGAAACAAGTAGTAGATAAAGAAGAGGAGGATTTTCTAACCCCTCGGACCTTTGTTGTTCCCGAAGATTCGGATGCAACCAAATCAACGGTCGAAGAGCTGGAACATGTGATACTGATCGAGTACCTCCCCGAGCGAAAGGTATACTTGGGAACGGGGTTAACCCCCGAACTCAAGAAAAAAGCTATATTCAATTTCTTATTGATAACATAGATTGTTTTGCATGGTCCCATTTAGACATGACAGGGATCCCACCAGAGATAACAACACATCGATTGAGCCTGGACCCCAAGTTCAGACCAGTGAAGCAAAGGAGAAGGCCCAGTCTGAGGTAAAGCACGCCTTCATAAAGGATGAGGTAACTAAACTTCTCAAAATAGGGTCCGTTCGGGAGGTGAAATACACCGAGTGGTTAGTTAATGTTGTTGTAGTCCCTAAAAAGGGGAACAAACTTAGAATGCGTGGAGACTATAAGGACTTAAACAAATCATGTCCCAAAGATTCTTTTCCACGGCCTAACATCGATCGCATGATCGATGCCACGGCCGTCCATGAGATCCTTACTTTTCTCGATGACTATTTCGGGTACAATCAAATCTAAATGGACCCGGAAGATCAAGAAAAGACTTCTTTTATCACCAAGTATGGAACATACTATTATAATATGATGCCATTAGGTCTAAAAAATGCAGGAGCTACTTACCAACGCCTAGTAAATAAAATGTTCGAGGAACAAATAGATAAGCCAATGGAAGTTTATATTGATGACATGCTAGTTAAGTCCTTGCGTGCAGAGGACCATTTGGCTCATTTGCAGGAAACGTTCGAGATCTTAAGGAAATATAACACGAAGCTCAACCCTGAGAATTGTGCTTTCGGGGTCGGGTCGGGCAAACTCCTTGGCTTCATGGTATCAAATCGGGGGATCAAAATCAACCCCGATAAAATCAAGTCCATTGAAGACATCACCGTTGTAGATAGTGTATAAGTCGTACAAAGGCTAACTGGACGGATAGCTTCCCTGGGTCGATTCATCTTAAGGTCATCGGATCGAAGCCACAGGTTTTTCTCTCTACTCAAAAAGAAGAACGATTTCGCCTAGACCCCGGAGTGTCAACGGGCATTGGAAGAATTGAAGCGATACCTATCGAGCCCGACACTGCTCCACACTCCGAAGGCAGATGAGAAACTCTATTTATACTTGGCAGTATCCGAAATAGCAGTAAGTGGTGTCCTAGTTGGAGAAGAGCAATGTACGCAGTTTCTTGTTTACTATGTAAGTCGAACCTTAGGAGAAGTGGAAACTAGGAATCCACACTTAGAAAAATTGGAACTAGCACTAATAAGCGCCTCTAGAAAGTTAAAGCTATATTTTCAATGTCACCCCATATGTGTATTAACCACTTACCCACTCCATAATGTTTTGCATTAGCCCAAACTATCGGGCCGATTGGCCAAATAGGCCGTCGAACTCAATGGGTACGATATCGAATATCAACCCCGAATGGCCATCAAGTCTCAAATTTTAGCGGACTTCGTGGCTGATTTCACACCAACCCTAGTACCTGAAGTTGAGAAGGAACTCTTAATGAAATTAGGTACATCATCAAGGGTCTGGACCCCTTTTACAAACGGTGCTTCGAACGTGAAGGGGTCTGGGCTAGACATCACTTTGAAGCCGCCCGCAGGTAGCGTTATTAGACAATCCATCAAAACTTCTAAATTGACTAACAACGAGGCTGAGTATGAGGCCATGATTGCAGGTCTCGAGCTAGCTAAAAGCTTGGGAGCAGATGTCATTGAAGCTAAGTGCGACTCTTCACTGGTGGTGAACCAGGTAAACAAAATTGTCGAAGTCCGAGAGTATAGAATGCAAAGGTATTTGAACAAATTACAGGTAACTATGCACCGTTTCATGGAATGGACTCTACAACATATACCTCGAGATCAAAACAGTGAGGCCGATGCACTTGCAAATTTTGGGGTCATCGGTCGAGGAAGATGAGATCAACTCGGGGACTACCGTTCAACTCTCGAGATCTGTGATCAAGGAAGGGCATGCCAAAATAAATTCTACAAGCATAACCTAAGGCTAGAGGAATAAACACATTGAGTACTTGAAAAATGGAAAGCTCTCATCGGACCCTAAAGAATCGAGGGCCCTACGAACTAAAGTTGCTCGTTTCACATTAGACGAAGACGGAACATTACACATAAGGACAAATAATATCACCTGTGCAATTTAATATAAAAGAAATAACGACAGGAAGTAAACAGTTAAGTACAAAAACGGGGAAAACATGTTGGGGAAAAGGGGTAGAAATCACTGAAATAACGGAACAAGGCAACAATTTAAATATCAAAATAACAATAGGAATTAAAAACACAGAACAAATAAGTGCACGACATCACCCTTTGTGCTTTTACTCTCATCCTCACGATAAGTAAATAGAAACGGCACGGCATGACCCCTTGTGCTACAATATCATAACATGGCACGGAATGTTCCCTCGTGCTAAAATATCTTAAACATGGCACATAATGTCCCATCGCGTTAAAATATCATAAACATGGAACGGAATGTCTCCTCGTGCTAAAAGATTATAAACATGGCACAGAATGTCCCCTCGTGCTAAAATATCAAAAATATGGCACGGAATGTCCCCCCGTGCTAAAATATCATAAACAACAGTTTGGCAAAGAAAATCAACAATAAGAACCATAAATCACAACATCCCGGCAAGAACAATCAACAGGAATAATACCGTCCGGGCAAGGGACACAACTATAATCAATCCCACTCAAGTGTATAATTTAACAAACTATTCCTCAACCGAACAAGTACTCGACAATATTCACAACCAAGAATTTCCATCAAACGAATAACCACCAAATTGAAATTTAATCCATAACACAGTAAATCTCAATGAAAATCACCTAATTCACAATATCCGACTCATGGGCATGCTTGACAACAACATATAGGTACACCTCACCTCACATATACGCGGAACATAGAATAAACACGTAGCAAGTAAGACTCAACGCCTATTCCCTCAAGCTAAGGTTAGGCCAAATACTTTCCTCGACTTCCACGATCAAAATCAAGTCTCGAGCACCGCTTTTCCTTTTGAACCCGACTCCAAATCAATCGTATCTAGACATGATTGACTCAATAACATCAATAAATGCTAAACAATTCAAGTCAAATGCTTAATTATAGACTTTCTAACATTCTTCCCAAAAACCCAAAAATCGACCCTAGGCCCGCTTGGTCAAAACACGAGGTTTGGACCAAAATTCGATCACCCACGAGCCCGAATATGTAATTTATTTTTGAAATCCGACCCCAAAATGAGGTCAAATTCCCAATTAATTAAAAAGTCCTAACTCTACCCAAATCCCTAATTTTCTACCCTTAAGCTCATGTTTTAGGCCTAGAAATCTAATGGGCGTTGATAAATATTGAAGGAAATGGTTCTAAGATTACATACCTATGAAGTTGTGGTGAAGTTTTCTTCCAAAAATCGCCTAAGGTGAAGTGAAGAAGAAGAAGTTGTGAAATTTGGGTCTAATCCCGTAATGTGTTATGTTATTGACCAAAAGAATAACTGCGCGAATTTTGACCTATGCGATCGTGATAGAGGGAATGAGATCGCACAGTTGACTGACTCCCACGCTCCGCGATCGCGACTGTGCAAATGCGATCGCATAGTGTAACCTCTACCCACCCCCCCAGCCTTCCTAATCCTCTATGCGGTCGCAGCTAATGCTATGCGATCGCATAGTGCCACAGACCCCTCTCCTAAAATTGTGCTATGAGATCGCGAAGGACCATATGCAATCGCATAGTGCATGACACCAGACATCAGAAAACTGTGCAACACCAGATTTTTGCTAAGTTAAACACTCTGACGCTTACCCGAAACTCACCCGAGCCCTCGGGGCTCCAAACCAAATATGCACACAACCTCAAAAATATCATACAGACTTATTCGTGTAATAAAATCACCAAACTAATATCATAAATAATGAATTTAACCCCAAAATCCATGAAAATTTCCGAAGACTTCTAAAACATCAAACTTTGCATTTATGGTACGAATCACGTCAAATGACTTATGTTTCTTACCAAACTTCACAGATATGACATAAATATTATATCGAACCTGTACCGGGCTCCGGAACTAAGATACGGACCCGATACCATAGATTTCACATATAATTACATTTTCAAAAACCTCTTATATTTTCAGAAAACAATTTCTTTAAAAAAATCATTTCTCGGGCTTGGGGCCTCGGAATTCGATTCCGGGCATACGCCCAAGTCCCATATTTTTCTACGGACCCTCCGGGACCGTCAAATCACGGGTTCGGGTTCGTTTACCAAAAATGTTGACCAAAGTCAACTAAATTCAAATTTCGACACAAAATTATTATTTTCTTTAGTTTTTTTCACATAAAGACTTCTCGGCTACACACCTGGGCTGCGCACGTAAATCGAAGTGAGATATAAGGAAGTTTTCACGATCTCGGAACACGTAATTAACTAAAAATACACGGGATGACCTTTTGGGTCATCACAATTGCACTTTAGTATAAGCCTTCTACCATGTTAGCCATTCATGCCTCTACTTGTTAACTTATAACGATCGTGTTTTCCCCTGTGAAGTTAATTTCATGTTTTATCCATTACTTAAAGAAGTATTCTAAAACTATCGATCCATACACATTTAGAATATGACCGACTACTTCCAACATTTTGATAAGTTAAATATTCTTGGCGTTTGTGATGCTATTTAATTAAAATTTGATTATTCATTTTCGTATATTCTGACGATATTTAATCTTTTTGACCTGGACAAATAGTTCACCATACTAAAGCATTGCATTGATTTCACATAAATTTATATTTTATTAGTTATGTATATTTATTTATTCAAATATTTATTTTTATAATATTGATATTATTACCAAATTTATATAATTTATGATTTAGTATATACGTGCAACGCACATGCCAATAGACTAGTAATAAAAAAAGTAAATAAATACTGATATTTTGGGTTTTCTAGAAGAATTGATCATAACCGTTATTTTAAAATCTTCAGCTCAGATGTCTCCACATGGACATATGAGTGGGGGATGTGTGTGAGGGATGTGCTAGGCGTGTGTTTTCGGCCGTTGACGCTAAATCTATCTAATAGATAATCATTGATTTAAAATGGGCATGCAACAAATATGTAAATCACTTGAATAAATATATGACAAATAGGAGTAGGATGAATGCAATGCAGTGAAAAATATTTGTAAAGAAAAATGATTTACTTTGACTACTACTACTACTACTAGTAGTAGTAGTACCCAACACCCACCCCTAGCTAACATGGGAAAGTTGTTATCTGACCTTTCCTTGTATAGAAAATTAGTGGGGAAACTGAATTTCTTACAACACATAAGGCCCGACATTTCTTTTACTGTTCAACACCTCAACCAATTTATGGCATCCCCCTGTTTGCCTCATTTGAATGCTGCTTATCATGTTCTTCGATACCTGACTGATACTCCTACCTTGGGGATTCATCTGTCTGATTTTGCTAGTTTTACTCTCACATGGTATTGTGACTCTAACTGGGCAGGTTATGCAGATTATAGGAGATCAGTTAGTAGCTTTATTCTCTTTCTTAGTGGTTGTCTTATTTCCTGCAAGTCCAAAAACTAGACTATTATTGCCCTATCCTCTACTGAAGCGGACTCTTAGATTGTTAGTTGTTGAGGTGGTTTGAGTTGTTAGATTACTTGGTGATTTTTTTTTGATGGTCTGCTTCCTGTTGACGTTTACTATGACATCCAATTTTTCATCCATTGCCAAAAATCTCGTCTTTCATGAAAGGACGAAACACTTAGAAGTGGATCGTCACTTTTTTCGCTATGCATTGTAGTCTGGACTTATTAATTTACTTTCTACTTCTACCTCATCTCAAGTTGTTGATGTTTTTACTAAGTCTTTGTTAGGTGTTCAGCAATAGGATTTCATATCCAAGATTGGAATGTCCTCCCCTTCCAGCTTAGGGTGGGGGAGGGGGGGGTGGAAGATGTTGGAGTCCACGATGAATGCCAACCCAATATGCACATAAGGCCCAACAAGAATGCCTTGGCCCAACAAAGGCCTTCTCAGTCCATTAGTTTAGTTCATTTTATTTAAGATCGGACTGTAAATATATATAGAGGCCCATATTCTTTTCTTGTATAGTTTTGACATCATCCATGTATGAGTCAAAATCCAACTAAGAAAATGCGACATGAAAAGGTGATCAAGTGTGAGAGTTGTAGTTCATCACGCGCGGCTAGGTCGAGGTCAAACGGGTGTTGACAAGATTGAGCCGTTGAGTAGCACATTAGGGACAAGTCGAGCAGTATGAAGTGAAATAACGGCTAGTATAGTTTTGGAACTTTCAAAGGGAATATTCCATTGAATATTCTTTCTGTTGTACTTTTTAAGATTTTTGGGAGTATCACATATAAATAGTAAAAGAGATAAGGCAAAAGGTATGTAATATTCTATTTGATAAGAACTCTTATGAAAAGATGACTCTAGAGAGACAATATAAAATATTACCTTTCTATAACAATTCGATTTGTTGTTGATTCAACCTTTTTTTGCATCAAATCCGAGAAAACCACATATATTCTCATATTCATTGTCTTACATCGTTGTCAGTGAGAATAATCATAATTTGGGTGAATCATTATCTCTGTTTACATTTATTGTCATTTAATATAGTTATTGCTTATCATTGTTCCTTCACTTATTCATAACAACATTATTTAATACCATTTGCTTTAAATCAGTTTAAGCATCATTCTGCGTTACATATTCAAGCACGTGTTAGATCTACAACTTATTATGTTTAACTAGGATTTACCCATCACTTTCTTATTTAATTAGCTTAACAAAATATTTCATACTTTTTGGTCAAACAATCAAATAATGAAAGTCATTTTCAGAGCTTTAAGGTCATCTCCAACCTTTACCCCCATTTTTATCCCCAATAAGAGGATTTCCCCATTTTGGGGACAACTTACTTCAACCATTCCCCCATTCCTCCCCCCCTCCCCAAAAAAAAAGAATATTCTTTTTTATATTCTTCTCTCTCTTCTATATTATATTATTATCTTTTATTTTAATTTTAATTTTTAAAATTTCATTAAATAAGTTCCATCTTTTATTTTCATTAATTTGTAATTTCCATTAAAACAATTCAATAAAATTTTAAATAATATATTTTGTATGCAATTATTATAGATTAACTAATAATTCAAATAAAAGTGAAATCATTGTGATACAAGATTAAACAAATACATATTACATAACGATAAAATTCATTCGAAATAATACATAAATATTCAACTTCAACCTCTAGTATTCTCCCATAAATGATCTATTTTAATTTAATGTATTTTTAATTTTCATGTATTTCCAATTTTAATGTATTTTCAATTTCATTTTTTAATTTTAGCAACATCTAATATTTCATATTTGCACCATTCATTTTTTGAGATGATTATATATTTTTTGTACAATTATAACTTATAATAAAATTAAATTATAATTTTACATAAAAATAATAAATGCACAAAAATTAATTATAAAAATTATACGCCAAAGTTAAGATGTAAATTAATATTATAAAGATATTACATAAACATAATTAGGTATATGTAAAAAGATAAATTAAAAGAGTTAAATAATTAAATAATAATAAAATATGGATAAATAGTAATTGGTGAGATGAATAGTGTAACCCATATTTGAGGGAACACTATTCATTCCCCATATTGGGGGAAAAAATTAGGGGAGAGTTTAAGCTTGCTTACCCCAAATTTTTCCCCAATTACGGAGAGATGGGATAAGGTTCTAGGGTTTTCTCATTACGAATTTCATTGCATTTTGACACGAGTTCCAGCTGTCGTCAGTTCCCTTCGTCTACAGAGGTATAGGTACTTCGACGAAGTAAAGGTGACGTCTTTTTTACTACGAGGTGATACTTCTGTTTTGAATCACCAGATCATACCCTATTGTACTTATTTTGGCCCTCATTAATGGCAACAATACTCAAGCTTTAATTGGAATAAATGAAAGTGAATTAAATCAACATCAGCAAATTAAAATTAAACAGACAAGGAAAGTAAAAGAGAAGGAATTAGCTCAAATTGAAATTAACAGGTGAAAACATAAATATTTCTGTTCATCGTTACAAATCAAGCTAAGATCATCCATTCCATCCCGTCTTTTCTTTATTCTTTTGTTCCTCTAGCCTTGTACACAGGAGTCAGGACCAACAACTAAAAATGAAAAAAAGCTTCGTTTTGAGGAATTAGGCCTTGGACTGATTAAGGAAAGAGACGAATAATTTCAGCACGGCCATAGCATTTTCACTCGTAGGAGCAAACAAATGAAACACATGATCTTCATCCTTAATCTCCACAAGCTCCACTGTCCCTTGCCACCCACTCTTCTCTAATAACTCCTTATAGTACAATCCCCTGTATTTCAATGGATCTTTTCCAGCAACATAAACAAGTACTTTATCACACCCTAAGCTAGACAATTTCGGATCCTTTTCCGGGTTCATCAACGGGTCATCTAATCCGGAGCTATTTGGATGCGCAAAAGCCCAGAGCTTCTCAATGTAATTTTTGCAATCCATGTTTTCAGCCTCGCCGTCAATTAAATCAATCCCCCAGAAATACGGACAGGCTAGAAAAATCCCATCAAGTTTGACGCCATCCAACTTTTCCAACCCAACCCGAATTGCCATATTATGAGCAAGATTAGCACCAGCGCTATCTCCACCAAAATAAACGTGATTAAAATCAGCGTGGTCTTTTAGCCATGGCTCATGACCTTCACCTTTAGTATGTGAAGCGATCCATTTGAGAGCTACCCAGGAATCTTCATAAGCTATAGGTAATGGGTATTCAGGAGCTAACCTGTAGTTAACAGAAACGATTATCACATTGGCTTCAGTTGCTACCAAAACAAGATGCTTATGGTATGAAGGTGAAGAAGCAGATTCAATCACAAAGCCGCCGCCGTGAAAGTAGACAAGAATGGGAATTTTTTGAACCGGGTCGAGATTTTTGGGCAGGTAAAGTCTTGCTGATAGGTTAATTTTTGGGTCAATTTGGACATCTTTGATTTGGACTCCGGTTTCAGGATCCAATGCAGCTGGGACAACGCCTTCGCCCATCATCCTCTCGATTCGGCCATCTTTGTAAACTCTGATCAATGGGGAAAGGTCATGTTGTATTTCCGCCATTGCTGAAAGCTAAGTTGCAGAGGAAGTTTTGGTATACTATGCTCAAGTGCTGTGACAGGTACTTTTAAATGCAAGAATTTGGTACGTTTTGGTTTTACCTAAACGTTTGTTCCAATTAGAAGACTCAAACATTGTTTGCTTACTTTTATTTATATATATATATATATATATATATATATATATATATACACTTAGAAAACGTTCTATATATAATAGAAATATTTTATGAAATACAAGAAAAGAGTAGTAGTAAACAACACTGAACAGGTTTCTAGAGGACAAAGACTTTTTTTCATCCTCACTTATTTTCTTCTTGTTAAGAATTCAGACAGTTTTTGGCCAATATTGTCCCTTATCTTTGAGGGTATGTCTATTTTGATCCCTTAAATATAATTTTGAGCATATTTAGTTTCTTAAGTATACTAAAGTGGAGTATTTTTAGTCTCACTGACATAATGTGTTCAAAAACTATCGGTATCATAATATCTTCTAAAATTTTGACCTTGAAAGTATCCACTTTTGTGCCAGTTTACAACGAGAAAATGACACTATATAGCCGTTGTAAAAATAATAGCTAAAAATTTATATATTTTTTGTGTATATATATATATATATATATATATATATATATATATATATATATAATTTGTATGTTAATATAAAAAAACTATACAAATTTATACTTTTTCCGGTATCAGACGTGGATAGTTTTTTGCACGGGCTAGAAGTGATAATACAACCTTGTTATTCGTTTGCTTCAATAATATGCCTAGAAGTGATCTTGGTAGCTCTAATTTTTTCAAATTTTAACTTTACTTTTTGAAAAAATCAACTGAAATTTTAAAATGTATATATATACTAAAGAAATATACAAATTTTATATATTTTTCGGCTATTATTTTTACAGCGGCTATATAGTGTAATTTTCTCATTGAAAAATGGCACAAAAGAAAATATTTTCAAGGTCAAAATTTTAGAAGACGCAATCTAAAAATGAGGACTTAAAGTGATAATTTGCGTTATCCAATAAAAGGAGAGGAAACATTTTGCTTCAAAGCAGAAAATTTGTTTCATAAATCGAAGTTAGGTAACACCGTTAATTTTTAAACATACAGTAAGACTAAATGTGCTTCACTTTAACAAACTTAAGGAACTAAATATGCCTAGGATTATATTTGATGGACCAAAATAGACATACTCTCAAAGATAAGGGACAATATTGGTCAAAAATTCAGAATTCAGACGTCAATTTTTTTCTCTTCTTTTTTTTTTCTCCTAAGAGTTGGACCGCAGAAAATAAGTCAATAAGATTGCATTAAAAAAGAAAATAGTACGACCATATATAGGGGGATGTGCACAAATAGCCACCGAGAGAAGTTGTCTTTATTTTAAAGTCACTGTTTAAAATGTCTTTAGTCTTTAGCCACTGCTTTAATAAACTTTAACTGTCCGGACGAAAATACCCTTCTGCTCATGTCCTTAACTTTTGAACATAACTTCAGGACTTCAGGACTACATGTCCTTAACTTTTGAACTTGTAACTCTAAGTTCAGGACTTCAGGACTTCATATCCTTAACTTTTGAACTTGGAACTCTAAGTTCAGGACTTCAGGACTACATGTCCTTAACTTTTGAACTTCGAACTCAAACTTCAGGACCAAGTGTCCTTAACTTTTGTACTTATAAGTCAAAGTTGAGGAACAAGTGTCCTTAACTTTTGAACTTGTAAGTCTAAGTTAAGGACCTATTGTCCTTAACTTTTGAACTTGTAACTGTAAGTTAAGGACTGTCTGTCCTTAACTTTTGAACTTGTAACTTTAAGTTAAGGACTGCCTGTCCTTAACTTTTGAACTTGTAAATATAAGTTAAGGACTGCTTGTCCTTAACTTTTGAACTAAACTTCAGGATTTCAGGACTACTCCTTAACTTTTGAACTTAATTTCTAGACTTCAGGACTATATTTCCTTAACACAATTATCTTTGTCCTCAAGTTTTTGTCTTTTTACCTTATTTTTCCTAATTATCTGTTGTTTAAGAAAATCTAAAAGTCAGTTCTTTTAGAAAACATTCAAACACCAGAATGGGTGTTTGCTGAATCTGTTAAATTTAAGTCTTCCTAAGTGACTAGGAATACAAATGATTGAAAACTTGCGCCATATTGTAGCAATACTATCCATGATGTGAAACATACAAAACTAATCTTGTAATTATTCAAACTTTTGTTAAATATCAGAATGGGTGTTTTTTGCTTCTAGATTAGCAGAAAACGTATCTAATTTCTGTTCAAATCTGTTGCTGCTGCTGAAAGTAAAAAATACAGTCTGTACGGAGAGAGAAGCGAGGGTTTGGGAAGAAAAGGAATGGAATAAAGGGTAAAAATATCTTTTCATATTAATTTTAATAGAGATGTGACTATTTTTGCTCAACATTAAAATTTCTGGACAAAAAATAAATACCATCTTAAATTGTGGCTACCCCACGCCATTTCTACCCATATATACAAACAATTCAAGTGAGCGTAAGCCCACACGTCATTGTCACTCTAGTGATTAAATCTTCGCAGAATTTCATGCGTGAGGGACTGAGGGTGCTCATGTGTTTGACAAAATGCCAAGGACTATTATGGAATAACAATTAACAAATCGTTAGAACTTGTTAATATCCTAATGTTGTGGTCCTAATAAGGCTTAACTGTTTGTGGCCAGGGGCAGATGCAAGGTAAAAGAATCGGGTTCAACTGAACCCACAAGTTTTGATACAGAGTATAAATTTATGTGTAAAAATTTATTAAAATTGAAACAAATAATAAATCTGAACTCATAACTTTAAAAAATATAATGGATTCAATACTAAAAACTTTAAACTTGAACTCATAAACTTTGAATCGTGGACCGCCTCTGTTTGTGACTTACGTATTTATGGAAAAGGACTGGAAAAATCAACAACCATGACTTTACATTCGCCCTTGGATTTTTACGGTAGGTTTGCCCGATTATTTTTTGACAAACAAAACTAGTTGTGTGGATATTAATTTTAACTTGAGAAGTTTTGTCCTGTTTCCGAGATAAGTCTCTTAGCAATGTATCTCACCTTTGTTCTAAATCATACTTTATAGTAATATTTTTAGAAAATATTTGTCTTTGGAAAATTTTCAGGCAATTATACGATTTCCTCCTTCACCTTGTGAGGAAAATTGGAGGATGAATTTAATTCCTAATTTTATTCTACACATTAACGACTACTCGACAAGGGTTGCACCGGTAGCCTGATTGACCAAGCTTCTTTAAAATCAAAAGTACATTTTGTTTTTGTTTATACAAATATTGCAAGAGTATAAATTAATTTGTTACAATTTTTCCCTTTGAAGTTGGCACCTCATTTTTGTGAAAACTCGAATTGAAGTGTAGATCGAAGAAAAATAATATAGGGCTTGAGAGCTTTTGAGAACGTTCTGGAGTAAGACATTTCTTCTATTAGTCAAAATGGCCAAAGCTGTAAAATGAGCTTCAAGTCACCTATTTATACAATGGGCCAAAGTGAAAAATAAAACTAAACTAACATACCATTTTTAGGCCCAAATACAAAAATACACATAAATAATCTGCACAAGCCCAATACAAATTGTGTTCACTATGTAACTCCAACATCCCCCTCAAGTTGGAGGGTGAGAAAACGCCCAACTTGCCAGCTAAAGAATGATGAGGAGCACTTGTCAAACACTTGGTAAAGATGTCAGCTAACTGCGAAGCAGTAGGAATGTGACTCAAAGAGCTTAATCCATCAGCTAGCTTAGTGCGTATAAAATGACAGTCAACCTCTATGTGCTTCGTTCTTTCATGAAAAACTAGATTGCGTGCTATTTATGAATAACAACTTGATTGTCACAAAAAACTGGAATAGATGCAGAGAATGTCAAACCCAAATCTGATAGCAAACGAACTAACCAAGACAATTCAACAATAACCTTACTATGGCACGATATTCAGCCTCCACTGATGATACGGAAACTACATGTTGTTTTTTGGACTTCCAACTAATCAGACTACCACCTAAGGTGACACAAAAACCACTAACTGAACGTCGTGAATCCGGGCATGCAACCCAATCACTGTCACAATAACCAACCAAAGAAAAATCAACGGAGTTATTCAAGAAAAGTCCAGCCTCATAAGTCCCTTTTAGATATCGCAGAACATGTAGGGCTGCAGTCATGAGGGGGACTCTAGGAGATTGAAGGAACTGGATAAGATGTTGAACATCAAAGCAAAGGCTTGGACGAGTGTGTGTAAGAAAATTAGGTTTTCCAATAAGACTACTATATGTATCATGTCTAGGTAAAAGCTCTCCAACATTAGACTTCAATTGACAGTTAAATCCAAAGGACATATAACAGAAAAAGCTTTAGAACAACTAAAGTCATCCCAAAGCTCAAAAATGAACTTTTTTTGGTGCAACTATTCATCAGATTGATAATAATGAACCTGTATTTCCAAAAAATAGTTAAAAAGCTCTAGATCATTTATTCTGAATTGCTCATCCAGAAAGTCTTTTAATGTTGAAATTTCGGCCAAATAATTACTAATTAAGATGATATCATCTACATACATAGCAATAAAAACAAGAGAGTTCTTTGATCGTCTCACAAACAAAGAATAATCATTTAAAGAATGGGTACAACATCTGGAACAAAGTGCTTGGTACTTGGCATACTATTGTCTAAAGGCTTGTCACAAACCATACAATGATTTGTTTAATTTGCATACCAGATGATGAATAGAATTAGTAGCTGCAGTAGAGGAAGATACAACAGATAACCCTTGGGGAAGTTTCATATACACTTATTCGTCCAAATCACCATGCAAAAAAGGATTGTTAACCATTTTGTTTAACTGCATAAGCAATGAGACATCTAATAGTGCACATTTTTACTACAAGGGAGAAAGTCTCATGAAATCAATGCCTTCTACCTGTGTATCCCTCCTTACAACTAGCCTCACTTTGTATCTTTATACACTCCCATCAGCCTTATATTTGATTTTCTACACCCACTTGCAACTAATTGCTTTCTTCCCCTTGGGTAGCTCAACAATTTCCCAAGTCTTATTTGCTTCCAATGCCTCAGACTCCTTTCTCATGGCTTCCTGCCAAGATGGACTAGCAGCAGCCTGAGTATATGAGTGGGGCTCAATTGTAGCAGTTGATGCAGTAGAAGTGGAGGTAGCAAAAGAACAAGAAATAGATGGGGGAAGCTGAACCACATAATCTTGAAGGTGGGAAGGAAGCTGATGAGATCTAGTGGATCTCCTCAGTTCAGGGAGAGGATGAGTAGGGTAAGGAACCGGTTCGTATGGGACAGAAATAGGGAAAGATGGAGGATCAGATCCAGAATATAACAAGGAAGAATTGGAAGAAGTAGGGGAAACAGAGGAAATAGGAGTGGAAGAAGGGAAAGAGCCCATAGGCTCATTGAAAATAGTGGAAGGAATAGGAGATGGAGAGGTAATAGAGGGATAATAATTAAGATGAAGATGGAAAATAGACTCATGAAAAATGACATCCCCAGAGACAAAAACAGATTTGGTGTGCAAGTTGTAAAGCTTATACCACTTCTTGCCAAAAAGATAACCAATAAAAACATAAGGAAAAACCCTTGGTTATAATTTATCTCTATGACATTTAGGCACAGTTGCATAACATAGACATCCAAAAGGTTTTAAGTGACTGTAAGAAGGAATTGTACCATATAACATTTCAAATGGTGTTTTATTGGATAGGACAGAGGAGGGAAATCTATTTATAAGATAGGTAGATGTTAACACACAATCCCCCCAAAACTTTGGTGGAAGTTTGGATTGAAATAATAAAGCTCTAGATGTTTCCAACAAATGTTTGTGTTTTCTTTCAACAGCACCATTTTGTTGAGGTGTGTGAACACAAGTTGTTTGGTATAAGATTCCATTGTCTGGAAAAAATTGGCAAGCCAAGTTAGAAGAACCAAGTTCTAGGGCATTGTCACTTCTAATTGTCTGGACATGAAGGTTAAATTGTGTCTTAACCATTGCAACAAATGCTTTAAGAAGGGTAAAAACATTGCTCTTAGAACACATTAAATGTGTCCAAGTAGCTCTACTATAGTCATCTACAATTGTTAAGAAATATCTAGCACCAGAATAAGTTTGGGTATGATAAGGTCCCCATGTATCAACATGAATAAGCTGAAATAAAGAAGTAGAAAGAGATATGCTATCTGGGAAGGGCAATCTAGATTGTCTAGCTAAAGGACAAATAGGAAAAGTAAACGACTGTTTGGGAGACAAATCAGGAGATATAGAAGATATACACTTCATCTTCACAATAGGCATGTGACATATTCTGTGATGCCATTTATTCAAAGAAGCAGAAGAAAGAAAACATAGTGTCATTCACTTGTTGTACAGTTTCAATTAAAGAAGGAACAAGAAAACATTCACACTGCTTACACCATTATTCAAGGCTGAACTAGGGACATTATCCAAACTTTGCACGACATTGTTCAAAGCAGAAGTAGAACTTTGTATCACATTGTTTAAGGCAAAAGTAGAAGAACACAAAGAAGGGAAATGATGAAGCTTATACAATCCTTGGTCCAATCTACCAAGTACCAGAAGCTTATTCCTCGAAAGGTCCTGTATCAAACAGGATGAAGAAGTGAAAAGTACTATATTGTTAAACTGAAATGAGGTTATATTTGAAAGTAAGAATGTAAATTACTTTATATAGAGTGAAAGTATAAGATAAAGCGAGTGATCCTATATAGGTATCCTTCACTTTATATCCATAAGGCAAAGTAACCAAATAAGGGACAGAAAGAGGTGTGATATCAATAAGAAGTTCTTTATCAGACGCCATGTGGTCAGTCGCTCATGAGTCTACTATCCGAACACTTTTTGCCACACTGGTCAACATGCATGCAGAATAAGCAACATGATTAAACTCAGGCAAGGGGAGATTACTACCAGCAAAGTTGGCAGAACCCATAAGATTGGGCTGAGTAGTGGAAGCAAGAGGATTTGACTGTTGTAGCAAATTCATGAGCTGAGAATATTGTTCCTTAGTAAGACCAGGCACCAAAGAATTCAGACCAGTGGAAGCACATAGTGGACCAAATTCAGGATTCCCAGAAGATGAAGACTCAATATTTGCCGCAATACTAAATTTTCTGCCCTTAGTAAACTTAAAATGTTGAGGAAATCCATTCAATTTGTAGCATTTGTCAATAGTATGTCCACTCTTCTTATAGTATTTACAAAAAAGAGAACCCTTGTTCTGTTCAGAATTCACCCTCTGATTATTTGTATCAAAATTAACATTCTGATTGAATTGTCTTTGTAGAGGAAATTTAGTGGTTGCATTGACATTAAAGGAGGCCAGATCAGGAGAAAATTGAGTATTAGGAATCACTTGTTTTAGCTTTTGATCTTGCAGAAGAATGTTGTATACACTATCAAGTGAAGGAAGTGGATTCATCATCAGTATATTACTTCTTACAGTGACGTATATTTCATGGAGACCCATTAAAAACTAGTGGACTTTGTTCTCTTCATCTTCCTTTAGGGAACCAGGTTTTGTAGCACAAGTACAATTCTGAGCATGATATGATCCCATGATCACCATTTCATCCCAACGTTTTTAAAAAAATTTGAAGTATGAGGCTATGTCAAGAGGTCCTTGGCATGTGGAAGCCAATTATTTCTTTATTTAAGAATTTTTTGTCCCATTAACCGTCCCATATCTATTATTTAACTACTTCCATATACTTTAGGTAGTGTCAGAATACTGTACACTCTCAGTGATGATATTCTATAATTACGTATTCTAGTCGCTTATTACACTTTAATTTACTGCACTTTAATTGAGTATGAGCTTTAATCGCTAGTTTTTTGCAGTAATTGTGTGTTTTATGTCTTGTAGGAGTGATTCCAAGCTATGTAGATATTATGAAGTGAATTCAAGTGATTTGGAGCTTTGAAGTCTGAGTAAAAGCCCAAGGAATTACGTTGAGATCGTGTTCGGGGATCAACGGATGATAGTTAAGAACGAACGAAGAATCGTGTAGGCATATCGTACACTGTCTATTAAAAGGCACATAACTTTTCGCTCGGAATTCCATTTGGGATTCACAACATATGGTTGGAAAGCTAACTCAAAGGGATACACCTTTCATATTTTACGTATTTCCAAATTCCAAACATAACAGAGTGAAAAATGCTCGACACAGAACACTGGCAAAAATCCGCTGCCAGATCCGCAACGGGATCCGCGGCCGCGGACGTCATGACTTGGAAAACTGTCTTTTTCGCGTAGGAGAAGGTATAATTGTTTGGGCCCGACCCTACTTGGTATATATACATAGTAAAACATTATTTTTGAGACTTTTGACACATATTCGGCCTAAGGAGGCAAGAATACACTAGGAGCAAGGCGGAGAATTCTTTTACGAGTTTTTCCTTCCTCTTCTTATTTTTCATTGTTGGTTATGGCTTTTATTATTGTAGTTTTACATACTATTATGAATAGTTAATTTGTTATCTAGGGTTTTGATGGAACCTCTTGGAGGATGAATTCTTGTTATGTTTTAATATAATTTAACCTTTGAATTTGTCTATTTGTTCAACTACGTGCTTATTTCAGTTAATTGAATGGCCATCGATTGACTGTGCCTATTTATTATGTGTTGCTTGATAAAGGATACATATTTAGGTGGTTGTTGAACAACTTCACTCCTAACGTATGTGAGAAATCAATACAACAGGTTTAAAGGTAGGTTTAGAAATAACAAAGTCTTGACGTGGTCATAATGAACAGTTAGATAAAGGCAACTAGCGTAGTTCGAGAGCATATGTATAGTAAATTGTTGTAGTAGCTCGAGAGAGAACTACGACACCTAAAGTCCTCACGGTCAGTAGAGAATACATATGCAAAATTGTAGGGAACATAGCGGGAAGGATTCCAACATTTGAGAAAATTATAACTCTAGACCTCCTTAATTTAGTCTCCAACCCTAAGTATCTTTAGTTGTTAATTTACTGCTGTAGTTTGTTAGTTAATTAGTTAGATATAAAATCTTAATATTTATAACTTAGGAATTGTTCGAGCTTGTCTTCTTAGTGATACTGAACAGTTATAGCGAAACATTAGTTCTCTGTGGGATTCGACTCTGGACTTTTAGACCGGATTATATTTGCAGATACTGCTTATCCTTTTTAGGACTAGAGTTGGGCGTGCCCAAATTTTGGCGATGTTGCCGGGGAACTAACTGTGTAGTTGTAGGTGTACATATTTCTAGGTTTCAAGTTTTAACTTTTATTTTTATTTTCTGTATTTGATTATTTTATTTTTCTTTTACTTGTTGTTTTGAGAAACATGACATCTTGGAATTATGGGAATTTAGGTATAGATTATTCTACTATTGATCCTCATACATATTGTGAAGGAAACTACCCATGGCAAAATTTTCAAACTTCGTGAGAGGGAGTTATGTGCACCAACTTATTATTATTTGTGGAATGTGTGTGATGTGTGTGGTGGTCAAAATGGTCACTTTCATGGTTGTACTTATATTTCTTATCATCCTCCAACCCCTTACTATGATGGTTCTACTTTTTCTTGTGAGGTTAATAGGAACAAAGAACCCGGGGATACGGACCTGAAGGAGATCAAGGATATGTTAAAGTTCCTTCTGGAACAAAATAATGACAAACAACTGCAGATAGAGAGGCAAGAGGCAACTATTCGCAACTTGGAGACTCAATTGAGTCAAGTGGTTGAAGTTGTTAATGATCAACAAGCCAATATTGGGGATAGTAGCCAAAAAGAGCGTGAATTTGAGGTGTTAATTAAGAAGGTCAGAGTAGAACATCAACAACATAGCCAACTATAATTTGAGGATGTCGATGTTGAAGAAGTGAGACAAGAGTCAACCAAGGACTCTGAAGATATAAATTTTGTTGACTCTAGTATCGTTGATGTTGAGGATGTTGAATGTCATGAAGTTCATGTGTTTGAGCGCATTGGTCCTTACTCCAAACATTTTTCCACATTGGGATTGGATGATGATATGGAAATAGAGTCATCCGAGCCGATTGAGGAGTCATGGAATGAAGAACAAGGTGCTTGCATATTGGATTTTTTCTTGCTAGAAAGACGGACTACATACCTCATCTAAAATCCAAGAAGTGTAAAATAGTACAATGGTTGCTTGGGCCAGTTAGATTTGTTCCACCACCCCTGGAGCATAACCGAAAACTTGAATCCAAATTGAGGGCTCAATTCATAAGTTCAAGGTGGAGGCAAAAAGTGATTCTTCAAGCGCTTGTTGGGAGACAACCCAGCTTTACTACTTTCTTTTATTTTATTTTATGCTTTTTTTAATTATATTAATTTTGTAGTGTCAATTTTTGATTTTCTAGGAGCATGGAACGCAAAGCCATTGGAAGGATGCAACAACAAACCAGGTGGTTGGAACTAAGTGTGAGGTACCCGCACGAAGGACCAGGCTTGGGAGAAGTCTGAGTAATTCATGAACTGCTAGTGCTTCGGCCTTTGGACTACCAGAGAGTTTCTTTTACCCTCTTGTATGTATGGGTGCATTGGGGACAATGCACAATTTTAAGTGTGGGGTGAAGAGATTGTCTGGGTGACTTTCCATGCTATTTTTGTTGTGCTAGTTTAATTGAATAATAAAAGATAGGACTTTTCCCGACGATGGATCTATTAGACAATTTTCTTGAGGGATTTAAGTAAAAAAAAAAAGAAGAAAAAAGACAAAAAGATTTTCTTTTATTAGGTAGTGTTGCAATTCCCCCTTGGTTTTTCTTTGTGCCGCGGTATTTTTTCAAGAGTTTTATTTTAACCGGGTGTAGCTAGTTTTATTTTTGTAGGAATAGGAGCTATTGTGTTGTGTTTTGAATTAAAGCAATATCTCTTGACTTTTTTATGCCTTGAGAATAGTGAGTACTTTGGTTGTGATGCTTAGGCTCATTTTTTGACTCATGTATAAGTACCTTAAATTGTATAAGCTTGAATTTTCTTAACTGCTTTGACTAAAGTCTCTTGATGAAACCAATCCTGAGTGAGTTATGTGCCATGAGTGTGTAAGGTTTGTGTGTTATTCTGTGCATTGCATTTGATGTCTAGAACTTTCCCCGTGTGTTTGAAAAGCGAAATAGTAGTTTTGTTCAGTCTTGGAAGTGATATAGACATTTTTTTTGTTGGGCCATATATATATTTTACCCGCCTAATTGTTATGTATCGTAGTTAACCCCTTTGAGCCTGTAATCCTGTTTCTTTGGCAACCACATTACAAGCCTTACCCATTTATTTGAATTAACCATATATATGAACCTTCTAACCTCTCACGAGCACTTGAATTGTTATAAACTGTGTAAAAGTTAAAGTGTGGGGTGGTTGGTTTGACTTTTGAGTGGAACTAATGAAATAAGGAGACAGGTGCACTATTATGAAAAAGTAAGAGCCACTTGAATTGAAAAAGAAAGAAAAGGAAAAAATAGTTGTATTGTTGTGAAAAAAATATTCCTTGATAAATTGTGACTCTTGATGTAATTGTGCTTAAAGAAGTATGGGGTAATATACAATGATGTGAATGTGGAGTTTGGTTTGACATAAGTAGGGTGTTTGAATGTTAAAGTATATGTATTAAAGTGCTTAAGGAGGTGTAGTCACTCTTATATCTAAATGCATCCTACCCATCTCGCAGCCTATATTACAAACAAATAAAGTCCTACTTGTACCTAGACTGAATGAGCTCGATTAGTAGAGTAATACACTACGGGCAAGCCTATGGTGCATCTTTTGTGGCATATGAATGTTATTTCTGAGAGTGAGTGAATTCTTTCTATCTTGAGTTCCTAAGTGTTCTTAAATTTTATTGTGTGGAACTACTCTCTTTTGTTGTGTGAGGGCACTTGATTCATGAAGAAAAGGTAATGTCAGTGACCTCTATGTTAGAGTAAGTGGGTGGGTTGTGAATAATGCGTCGTACTTGTAAGTCAAATCTTGAGGTGAAGATGTTAGGCTTTTGTGCTTTGTCTATTTTAAGTATTCTTGGTGTGATGAGTTAAGAAATTGTTTAAAAAGGTCGTGTCTATATAAAGTGTTTTGATTACTCGAAGATGAGTAATGGTTTAAGTGTGGGGTGTTGATGATAGGCTATAATTACGTATTCTAGTCGCGTATTACACTCTAATTTACTGCACTTTAATTGAGTTTGAGATTTAATAGCTAGTGTTTTGCACTAATTGTGTATTTTATGCCTTGTAAGAGTGATTCTGAGCTATGTAGATGTTATAAAATGAATTCAAGTAATTTGGAGCTTTGAAGCCTGAGTAAAATCCCAAGGAATTAAGTCGTGATCGTGTTCGCGGCCGCGGACGTCCTGTCTCGGAAAACTGTCCTTTTTCGCGTAAGAGAAGGTATAATTGTTTGGGACTGACCCTACTTGGTATATACACATAGTAAAATGTTATTTTCGAGACTTTTGACACATATTTGACCTAAGGAGGCAAGAGTACACTAGGAGCAAGGCGGAGAATTCTTCTACAAGTTTTTCCTTCCTCTTCCTATTTTTCATTGTTGGTTATGACTTTTAGTATTGTAGTTTTACATACGATTATGAATAACTAATTTGTTATCTAGGGTTTTGATGGAACCTCTTGGAGAATGAATTCTTGTTATTTTTTAATACAATTTAACCTTTGAATTTGTCTATTTGTTCAACTACGTGCTTATTTCAGTTGATTAAATGGCCATCAATTGACTGTGCCTATTTATTATGTGTTGCTTGAGAAAGGATACATATTTATGTGGTTTCTGAACAACGTCACTCCTAACGTATGTGAGCAATCAATACAACGGGTTTAAAGGTAGGTTTAGAAATAACAAAGCCTTGACGTGGTCATAATGAGCGGTTAGATAAAGCCAACTAGCGTAGTTTGAGAGCATATGTCTAGTAAATTTTTGTAGTTGCTCGAGAGAGAACAACGACATCTAAAGTGCTCATGATTGGTGGAGAATACATAGGCTAAATTGGTGGGAACATAGAGGGAAGGATTCCAATATTTGGGAAAATCATAACTCAAGACCTCCTTAATTTAATCTCCAACCCTAAGTATCTTTAATTGTTAATTTACTGCTTTAGTTTGTTAGTCAATTAGTTAGATATATGAATCTTAATATTTATAACTTAGGAATTGTTCGAGCTTGTCTTCTTAGTGATACTGAACAGTTATAGCGAAACCTTAATTCTCTGTGGGATTCAACACCAGACTTTTAGACCAGATTATATTTGTAGAGACCACTTATCATTTTTAGGACTAGAGTTGGGCGTGACCATTAACCGTCCCATATCTATTATTTGACTGCTTCCATATACTTTCGGCAATGTCAGAATATTGTACACTCTCAGCAATTTCAAGAGAAAGAGAACTGGTTAGCCAGGAAATAACCATATTGTTACACCTATCCCATTGTTTGAACTCGAGAGATCTTTAAGCTAGTTTAGGACATGTACCCTCGATGAAACCTATTTTATTTCTGGCTGACAACGATACAATTATGCTCCTTCTCCATCCACAAAAACCATACCTAGCAAAAGGAACATTAACAAGTGACATTCCAGGAATGTCGGAGGAGTGAATGAATAGAGGACTAGAAGAACGAGAAGTAAAATCAGAATCACTATCACTAGAGCTTCCCTTTTTAGAGTAAAATGAAAAAGGAAAGCTACTAACCCAGAATACCAGAACAATTATCCGAAAATCGGCATCTACTTGAATCAAATCTACACATGCAAATACTAACAATAGAAGAGCAAGTTTTTCAGAATGACTTAGTCCGCTATCATGGAAGAATATGAAGAGTGAGATAGGTTTACCACTCTTCTTCGCAACCGGAAGAAGCACGACCTTCAATTATCAAAAATCACAGCAACAAATGAAGACAAATACCACCAAAACGCTGATTGAGTCGAGAAAATTGAATGAGAACTTTGAATCTCATTAGAAAAAAAGAAGAAAAAAATTTGGCGAACGGCGAGCAGAGAAACCGGCGAAACTCAGAAACTCCGGTTAAATAGGTCGAGGGTACCACCGCTCGAAAGATGATGACGAGATCTCTCAAAATCCCCGCTCTGATACCATGTGAAAACTCGAATTGAAGTGTAGATCGAAGAAAAACAATCTAGGGCTTGAGAGCTTTTGAGAACGTTCTGGGGTAAGACATTTCTTCTATTAGTCAAAATGGCAAAAGTTGTAAAATGAGCTTCAAGTCACCTGTTTATAAAATGGACCAAAGTGAAAAATAAAACTAAATTAACAGACCACTTTTAGGCCCAAATACAAAAATACACATAAATAATCTGCACATTCCCAATACTAATTGTGTTCACTATGTAACTCCAACAATTTCACCGAAAGTCCACTGCGTACAAATTAGTTGAAAAACGTTAAAATGTCGGGATTAGTTGTTCCACCTTTCCATGGGATAGAAAAATACTACAATACCGAGATAACTAATCTCGGGATTAATTATATTATACTTTTCTACCAATTAAATATGGGATAAACTCTTCTTAAATTTAGTTCCAGGTTATATTATTCCTTATCCCTCATCCCTCGTACCAAACGAGCCGTAAGAGTTCCCAGTTGAATATTCCCTTTCCCAACTAACCAAATTACTACTTTCCTTTTATTTTTGTATTTAAATGAAAACGAAAAATTTAAAATTGCGTGTGCAGTAGCTAGGCACATTGCGCAGTTACACTAAAAAGTGCTGCCACAATTTTCACAACAACAATAAACGCAGTGTAATTCCATAAGTAGGGTATAGGGAGGGTAATGCGTACGCAGACCTTACCCTTAACTTAAGAAGGCAGCAGAGAAATTGTTTCCAGTGAATCCTCGGCTTAGGAAAGGTAAATGGAAGGGCAACGACAAGCACATCAAACAACGTTATGCAATTAGCCACTTTATCTACTCAAGTGTGCTCATATACCGAAACCATTTTGTGATGTTAATTAAAATGGTAGGATAAAATATTTCAAATTCATTCAATTCATGGCTGATCATGAATTTTGCTAAATTCTTCTTTGCATTTCCACTATTCAAGTTTTATTCCGAGAAAGTGAAGGGTATAGTACCTGAGACATTGACTTACGTGATCAAAAAAGAAAAGAGGTACAGAAATTTTACACAACAAGAGTTCAGCTTGATTGTTGAAAGAAATCGGCCAGCCATTTCATCAAGGCCTTAGCTTTTTCACAATTTGGTTTAACTAAATGGAAAACATGCTCTTCCCCTTCTGTCTCTTTAATCTCCACTTCACCTTTCCATCCACATTTCTTTAGCGCTTCATAGTATGTCCAGCCTCTATCTCTTATAAAATCCTTCTCCCCAGTGCATATCAAAATCTTCGAGCGAATAAGCTTAGACAACAAACTTGGATGAGCTGCTGGATTGAATCTTGGGTCATCTGTATTCGGATTTTCTGGGCAACAATATGACCAAATTCTATCTGGCCCATTGTTACCAAAATACGGATGAACCAGTGCCATTCCAACAAGTTTCAGGCCATCTCCAAGTTTATCTTCATCTACACTTGCTCGCATCATCATGTTATGAGCAATATTGGCTCCTGCACTGTCACCTGCCAAAGAGGTGGCAAATCAATTTATATATTTAGTAACTCATTCAACCTGCTCATGTTTAAACGGATTGAGTTATGACCCGTTATTAGCTTGATTCAACAGGTTGAATTCGAAATAACTTAATATTACTGAGTCAAACTAGTGTGACTCCCTAACCAATCAAAATGTAACCAAAAAACCCAAATATACAAATTCAAATATGAAGATGCAAATTCTTTAAACATGGAAAGAATTTAACCTAATAATTGATCATTAAAAAATATAGTATTAGATCTCATATTTTTTTAAGTGGTAAAAAAGAGACTATCGGCTCAGGTTGAGTGGGTTGAGTTATGCTCAGTTAGTTCATCGTGACCCAATCCATTTTTATCCGTGCAAACTTTTGATAGTGTAGTTCATTTATTGATTGACCCCGACCGGCCCATTTACCTGCCAAGAAAACTCTGGAGAAGTCGGCATGGATTTTCAGCCATGGTTCAGTTCCTTGTTCACCATTTGCGTGCTGAGCAACCCATTTCATAACAGCCCAAGAATCATCATAACACGAAGGAATTTTGTGTTCTGGGGCTAGACGATATTCGACGGATATAGCAAATACATTGGTTTCTGCAGCTACAGAGTGGAGGTAACTATCATAGTAGGTAGAAAACGCCGATTCTATCGCAAACCCGCCCCCGTGGAAGTACACAAGGAGTGGAAATTTCTGGTCGTTTTGAGTGACTTTAGGAAGGTTAAGTCGTACTGTTACGTTGTTTTCTGGTACGATGACGACATCTTTGGATCGGACACCTGTAATTGGATTGTCGGAAGGAGGGACAAAGTCATGTTTCCGATACCTTTCGACACGGCCATCTTTGTAGACCTGAAAAAGCATTGGAATATCATAAACAATTTCGGATGATGGGGTAGAATCCATTCTTTGATTGAAGTTGCAGTAAAGAAGGCGATGAAGCTGGGATTTAAAGGGGACAAATAATGGACGGTGATATATAGTGATAAGGCGTATTTGTCGTCTTTTATGGCTAAAGCAGTTCTGGCCTACCTACACATTGTAGCCTCCGCAAAACTTCAGAGCCCAAACTAAAACTATTAATGCTAAGGATCAACTGCCGTGTGTAGATTACCTAACATGCTAACTAGAGTGTCAAATGAGCGGGTCGACTCAAATATGGACCGATAAAAAATGAGTAATATAAAAATTAATAAATTATATAAATCGATTCATATTTAATACAAATAAAAATTAAATTAATCGAGGAATAATATATTTATTCATATTATCCATGAATTTTTGAATATGTTCCTATCGTAGAGAATTTCGAGTTTCACTTTTGCAACCTCTAGCGCTAACACATAGGCTCAGCGATTGCAAAATACCGGTTAATGGGCGTATGAATTTTTATATAGAATTTAATATTTTTTAATTGACGTGCTAGAAGTAAATTGGTCACTTATTATAATCCGGAAGGAGTATTAAACTTAAGACACCAGGCAAATGGCTTTTCTAGAGACTAGAATGCGTAATGCTAACGATCTACTGCCGTGTGTAGATTACCAATCACGTACGGTTCTCACTGCTTTCATTTCTTATAATTGATTAATGAATTAGTCTTTCTTATAATTGATTAATGAATTAGGAGTCCGGAACTAAAATATTTTTTTTTGGATTAAAAAAACCAAAATAGGTGTAAAAAAAGAAAAGACGAAACTATATATAGCGCCAAGTACTTGGGCGCTATATATAAAAAGCTGCCATGTCAGGTATAGCGCCCAAGTACCCGGCGCTATACCCTTGTTTGAAAAACGTGCTCGTGTTATTCAAAACGGCCGTCCTCCTTCTTCCTCCACCATTTTTTAATCCTTCTCTTCTTCTTGGTCCCCCCTCCATACCCGTCTGCCCCAGCTTTTAAAAAAAAATAAAAATTGGGTCCCCCCGTCACATAAAAGTTGAAGAACGTAGGTCCCACTTTCGAGTAGTGCTTCGTGTTATTGTGGATTCACATTTCCGGAGTCAAAATTTCAATTTATTTATTTTTCGAAAACTCTAAATCGAGGTATTTCAGTTTATTTTAAGTTGAAAATTTTATAATAATGCATATTATTTGATTTGTATGTGTTTTAGTTCGTTTTGTGTTTTTTTTTTTGCGAACCTAGTATGTTAAATTTATCCGGACTTAATATTAGTGTTTTATAAAAAAATATAAATTTGTCTGTTAATATCCGGATTTATATATATGTGTTTTCATGCCGTTTTGTGTTTTATTTTCAATTAAATTTATTTGTTGTTTATGTTTAGTTTAGATTATTTTTTAGCATAGTAAAATCTAGACCTTTTTAGCGTAGTAAAATGTAGACCCTTGTAGCGTAGTAAAATTTAGAGCCTTGTAGCATAGTAATGTGTAGTATTTTAGCGTAGAATTCCTTTAGTTTAAGTATCTTATACTGGTAGTTAAAAATGCAAACTTTGTACAATTAAGTTAATAATTATGCAACACATTTTAAAAATATTGAATTTGACACAAATAGTTAGTTTGGTGCCACTGGGCCTCAAAATATCGAGCCCGGAACCCATAGGTATATATATATATATATATATATGTACAATTAGTTATTAAAAAAATATGAATTTAAATTATAAAACAAACACATAATTATTAATGATAGTTTGGTGCTACTGGGACTCAAATATCGAGCCTGGAACCCATAGGTATAAATATTGTATAACTCTAAAAATTGTGTATCTCAAAAAATTAATATTTGACACAAATAATTATTAATGTTAGTTTGGTGCCACTGGGCCTCAAAATATCGAGCTCGAAACCCATGGGTGTATATATATATATATAATTGGTACAATTAAGTTATTAAAAAAATATGAATTTAAATTATAAAACAAACACATAATTATTAATGATAGTTTGGTGCTACTGGGACTCAAATATCGAGCCTGGAACCCATAGGTATAAATATTTTATAACTCTAAAAATTGTGTATCTCAAAAAATTAATATTTAATATACAGAATAAACATACAATTAATGTTGTTTTAATTTACAGTTGACGACATGGACCCGACCATACATCCCGGCCCTCGGACGTTGGATGTATTAGCCTTACAGCCCCATCATAGATCCGAGTATATATGGGACGGACAGTTTCTTACGCAGACTTTCCGCGCCAGGAGAGTGGATCTATTGTGGGACTTTTTGAGTACTAGAGTTCTACATCACCGCGTGGTCCATTACCTGGAGGAGATAGGATTATATAAGATTATTAAGATTGGCCGGATACAACTCGATTGGGCTTTGATCACGGCGTTAATTGAGCGGTGGCGACCGGAGACACACACTTTTCACCTGCCTATCGGCGAGGCCACCATTACGCTGCAGGATGCTGAGATTTTATATGGCATGTCCGCTGATGGCATGCAAGTTTTACTGCCTGCGGCCATGAGATATTATTCGCGGCATGCTTATTGGGATATGATGCACCGGCTCACGGGTTTCAGGCCGGAGGACAAGACTGTAGCGTCTAGGTCAAATCGTATACAGTTGACCACCATTAGAGATCGCGTGGAGCAGATCCACCATACTATCACCGATGAGTCAGCGGAGGTGGATGTCATACGATATACAAGGCTGCTTTTGCTCTTCTATTAGGTGGATCTTGTTCCCGAACACTTCAGGGAACCTAGTGAGCCTCCGTTTCCTGCATCATATTGATCGGTTCGAGGATACAACTTTTTACAGCTGGGATGGTGTTGTCCTCTCATTCTTGTACAGGTCGATGTGTCGGGCTTGCATCGGCACATAGAGAGACATTTATGGCTTCCTTCCGCTTCTACAGGTGACAACATATTCAAATTATATGTCCATTAGTTACAATTCTACCTAGTTATAGTTAATCTTATACTTTACGTCAACTTTGTATGTTAGGTTTGGGCCTGGGAGCGATTTCTGCAGTTTCAGCCACCTCTACCACAGCTACCGGCTAATGTAGAAATTCCGGATCTCCCTCTATCCTGTAGGTGGGTTATGCGTCGTAATCTTGCACGAGAGTATGATGCCCATCATAATCTCCCCCTCTGCAGGGATGTGTTGGATCTGCTGGACGACGCACAGGTGAATATCTAATTATACTTAAGTTAAGTATAGATTAACTTAGTGTTGCGCATACTAACGGTTTGTGTTCTTATTTGATAGTTCATCTGGACGCCGTACATCGATGAGGTGATAGGTACCCTGCCAGCATATTGCAGGTTCGACCGACATATTTGGAGGGCTTCTGTCTCGCCCATATGCCTCGATATTGTCGAGCATCATGCCTCCGAGCGTGTATGTCGTCAGTTTGGCCTGCCGCAGCCTATACCGAGTCCGCCTGCATGGGATGCTTTACATTATGAGAGGGATGATCGGTCCAGGGCGGACGGCACATTTATTGCATGGCTTGACGAGTAGTTGGGTACTTGGGATAGGCGAGAGGACTTTACCCCACCTCCGCAGAACTTTCCTAATCAAAGTTATATGGCATGGTACCGCACTGTTTTCCGACTTTTTATCGGGAACCCAGTTCACCTGCCACACGGTCAGTACGTCCCATACACTGGGATACACGAGGCCCTGGTATGTTTTCTGTTATTATTAATTATATACCTATAATTTAGTGCCAAATATGTAGTTTATATTTTTTACTTTGTGCAGGCGATTGGATTGCATACTGTCTATCATATGGGGCAGCAGATGCAGAGTCATGTCGATGATCCTGTGGCCCTGCAGGAGTATAGTCGTCGATTCATGGAGGTGGCTTCCCGGACACTACAGCGAGCCCGATCGGATCATCGTTTGGATCACGAGGCTGATTATATGGACCCAACGCAGTACCAGCGAGGTCGTGGTATCCCACGAGCTGGTGGTGCCCGACGAGCAGGTGGTGTCGGACGACGTGGTAGTGGGCGGAGAGGAGGTGGTCCCCAGCAAGGGGGCGTTGAGGCTCCTGCTGATGATGTTGCAACTGATATGGCAGGTGGCATGCATGAGACGGACATGCCGTCTTACAGCCTTGGAATTTATCGCACTCCAATGCCATCGTAGGTGACCCCATCGGGTCAATTATTGATCCCGGGCTCGGATATTCAAGGAGTTGATTGGGGTAGATATTTCCCAGGCCCGTCTACCACTGATGAGTATCGACCGACCCGAGATTTTTATAGTGGCCGCCGACTGAATTATGGCTCCACATCACATGCGCAGGTATGAGTTTATTAGTATTGAATTTGAATTTGTTTTAACTGTAACTTATTTATTTTCTTTAACTTTGTTAATTTTCTTTTTAAGGCTTCATGCGATGCTGACGTGGCTACGACAGATGACTACATTCAGGATCCAGACACGATCATGGTAAGACATTATAAATTATTGTGAATTGTTATGTACTTTTCTATACTAAGTTTATATTATTATGTAGCCTTCTACTGGACTGACGACCTCTTATATCGATCCTAACAGCACCACCGATACATGCCATCCTGCGCCGCATCAGGCTATAAGGAGAAGACTTGATGATGATGATCCTAATAGCGTACCCGGGCGCGTTGGGATGCGCCTCAAGCCAGCGGCTGCGTTGAGACACACCGGATGCCGGACACATTGATTCGGCCTTCCGTTTTTTTTTTTGTATTTGGTGTAAATAATATTTTTGTGTACATTAACAACAATATTTATATAATATGCCCATTAATTTTTTTACTTCCCTTTCGTTTGATAGTTTTATAGAACAACAATATTTATATAATATGATCATTACTTTTTTTTAGTTCCCCTTTCGTTTGATAGTTTCATATAACAACACAAGCACTAAAACTTAACTTCCACTTCAATTAAAATAAACTTCAGTACAACAAACAAGGAAAACATTACAAACACAAACATAGCAGGCCAACATAATAAAAATACATGAAATAGAAAAAATACACTAAACACATACATGTTTAGTGTTTACCCCCGGCTGCCATTTATTCTCCTCTCCAACCACTTATATCGTTCTTCCAGTTTTTTTCTTCTTCTTCTAAATCTTTCAGTTTCTCCTTCACCTCCGCAAGTTTCTGTTTATATATTTTTTTTCATTCCTTTTGGGCTTGACAATTCCATTCGGATTTCCATTTTTCTTCTCCTACCTTCTTCAGTTTCGCCCTCAAGTCTGCAATGATTCTATTGCTTTCTCTTTCATGTTCCCATTGTTTTAAACACACATTATGAAGATGCTGCAAAGATTCTTTGTAGCATTCTAGATAACATGGTTCATCAACCCATTCCTCAAAATCGCAAATAGGTTCGTCGGGAACCTTGTAAAGCTGGTTCATACAGTGCCAGTAGCGGCGTCCAACTTCACCACCGTCCCAACA
>ML273539.1:114404-189918 GCA_005239495.1 Nicotiana undulata
TAACGTACTATCCAACGACGCTATATTTTGCGTGTTAAATATCATGATGTTGACAAGACAACTTTATGTCAGCTAGTCAGCCTTTTCAGTTCGACAAGACAACACACACATAACGTAGTGTTCAGCCGCGCTAAATATACAGATAATTTTATTAAATTGTCATTTAAATAGGTAAAATGGGAAAGTACAAATCATAATTACCAAGCATAATTTTATATAATAAATCTTGCAACATATACATAATAACTAATTATTACAACATCAANTATCCATTTGGTTCCGTATACGCATTCTCTTCTGCACTTGTATTTTACGCAAATAGGACTTGTTACACACCATTTTAAATGGTTCCGGAGGCCAATAATGCTCAGCACCCACTGGCTGCAACTGACCACTATATGTGTTTAGGTACTTGGAAACACTATATTGTTGATCAACAAAGTTGGTCTCCCCATAACCAATACGTTGAAAACACTTGCTGGCATGTGAGCAAGGCATGTGGTAGATGGACCATTTCCCACAGGAGCATAACCTTGCTGATTCATTTACAGTATGTACATTATTACCCCGATTATTATGGATAGCGGTGCGGACTTCAAAAACACCTTTATCGTTATCATACTGCAAAAATGAATGCCAATGTGCCCGTCGTCTGTATTTCTCAAATCTCTGCATCGACACTGGCATAAATTCAACACCCCTTTCAATCAATTCCGTTGCAGCTGCAGACCGTTCAACAAACCTCTCCGCCATCTGCTTGAACGACATTCGCACCATGGCTATGACGGGCAATCCTCTTGCCGACTTCAATAACCCGTTGAAGGACACTGACAAGTTTGTAGTAAGAAATCCCCATCGTCTGCCACCATCCGCATGCAAAGTCCACTTTTCAGGGTGATGTCGCATTAGCCAACAATAGGTTGCCTCGTCTTCTTGCCTGATAGATTCCATATGCCTCCGAAATTTATACTGTTGGTGGTCCGTTGCTGCCATCCACATCAAATCATGCAGATCCTTGTTGGGATATGCCTTCTGGAAATTGGCCTTAAAGTGCCTCACACAGTAACGGTGGTATGCATAAGGCTCTTGCCATGTAGGCAAGTTCTCCACAGAACCTAATATACCACCGTGACGGTCAGATATTAGACAAATACCTGAACGCTGTTTGACAACGTTCTCTTTCAGGTGGTTCAAAAACAGCGTCCACGTCTCTGTGCTTTCATTGGCACAAATAACAAAAGCTAGAGGAAATATCTGTCCGTTAGCATCCACTGCCACGGCTATCAAAAGTTTGATATCATACTTTCCGTAGACATGAGTTCCGTCTATGGATATTACGGGCCGGCAATGCGAACAAACATCAATTGATGGCTTAAACGCCCAGAACACGTAATTGAATATGTATTCTGGTGTTCCCGGACTCCGCTCAAGCTTCCATTCAACAACCGTCCCGGGGTTAAAGTGCTGCAGTGCGGCCATGTACTTTGGTAGAGCTGCAAATGACTTATCCCAGTTACCGTAGACAATTTCAAATGCTCGTTTACGCCCAAGAAATGCCTTTCTTTTGGTAATGGTATGGCCATATTCCTGGTGGACTGATGTAATGCACTCTTTGATTTTATACCTTATGGACGCTTCGAGATGTGGAATAATTACAAGAGAAATCAAGTCAATATCCAAGTTGAAGTGATTCCCGTTGAATGTGTCCATTTCGCATGTGTGGGTGGGAATGTATTTACCCACTTTCCACATACCTGTCTTCTTCTTGGTCGCACGCAACATCCAATTACATGGCCAAAACCACCTGTGGCAAACAACTTTGTATACTACCGGACTTGACTCCCATACATGCATCTCAGGACACTCTTTTACGTTGTGCATTTTACAAGCCCTTCTTACGCGCGCTTTATCAGGGAAAAGCATCCCTTTGCAAGCACCGTTGGTCTAGAATCATCCCACATTGCTGCCCGGATTTCATCAAAATCCCTTGTGAGAGCTTCCACATCCGGCACGCTTGAAAAGTTATCAGTGTAAGGAATCTCCCTTGAATGAAACGGCACTTCGGACTCGTACACTCTTCGTCTAGGGGAGGGGGGTCTTTTCAAATCAGGTCCTTCCTCCTCATCCTCATCATCACCATCCTCACGAGGAAAGGGTGTCTCATCTTCGGATTCATCGGCATTGTTGTCGTAATCACTATTCTGTTCCTCACTCTGTGCATCAGCCAGATCCCGATGTAATACGTCATTTTCGGGCAATTGAGTGAGTACGGGTGGTTCAACTTGCTCGTTGTCACTGCACAACCAACAAAAATATAGGCTACTGAAAGTAATAAATACTTTTCATATAGCTATATCACTTGACTTACAAGTCGTAATGTGATGAAATTCCATGATGGACGTTTTCAATTAGGTGATGACTACCGGATGGGCCACTTGTAGAATTCATATCCGGCCGGTACCCCCTATTAAATATATGAGCGTTAATACAAATTCAATACACCAAAAATATACATAATTAACACAAATGAAAATTGAAGTTTATCACTCGTCTTGTGAATGTTGGAAAGCAGGATAGATATTATTTTCTCCCTGCTCATTCGCCGGCGGTGATAAGTTTAAATCAAGGAAAAGTCTTCCATCCGGAACCTGTCCGGGAAAAACTGCTCCAAAATAACCACCCGATGACTGGGGGGTATCTCTACTATGCACAACCTCAATTTTTGGAGCGTCTTCAACCTTCACGTACATCTCCAACATTGTGATTACAAGAAATTCGCGGCATTCATCCGGAGTCCTCAAAAAATCACTCAAAGTTTCATCATCGTCGATGTTAAACTCCGAGTAAAAAGCAACCCCTTGCGGAGTGACGGAATACGGATATCTTTCGGTTACTTTAAGTATCACTGAACGTTTCCTCACACTTATTTTTTTGCATAACAACGATATCAATTTATCGTACTCCATTCTAAGTGGAAATTTAACATGACACTGAGCAGGTAAACTGTAGCCCACAGAGTTATTCTCCATCACAACCTCACCCCCCCAATATAATGAAACTCTTATTCTACGCTCTTCAGACATAATGAAAAAATACTGGAGAATTTAACAACAATAAACGTTTGATCAAGAGTTGATTTTTTTTTTGAATGAATTTCACTGCAATTCTAACCTCTTTATATATGAAATGGCTAGCCCGAGAATTTTTATTTATATATAGCGCCCAAACAGTGGGCGCTATACACTCTTGAATTATTGAACTCAAATATTATTGATGGACCCAGCAAAAAGTAGTATAGCGCCGGGTACTTGGGCGTTATACCTGACATGGCAGCTTTTTATAAATAGCGCCCAAGTACTGGGCGTTATACATTAACAACGTTAATGTATAGCGCCCAGTACTTGGGCGCTATATATAGTTTCGTCTTATTTTTTTAACACCTATTTTGTTTTTTTTAGTCCAAAAAAATAATATTTTGGTTCCGGACTCAATGAAATAGTCCTGACTCCTGTAGTGTCGCGATGTCACGGGCATATTATGGATATTTATGGAAGTGTTGAGTTGGCATTAAATTTTAGAAGGCTCAACAAATACGAACACACTTAATGGGAGTTTGGACATAAGAATTGTAAAATTACGGGAAAAAGTAAAAAATAATTTAAGTAAAAATGGTATATGGAAAATAGAGACGTGTTTGGATATGAATACGATTTTGGGCTATTTTTGAATTTTTGTGAGTGATCTAAAATAAAACTTTGAAAAATAACGTTTTGGAGTTTTTAAAAATTTCGAAAACTTCCAAAATTCATTTTCAAGTGAAATTTGAAAATACTATGGCCAAATAATGATTTCGAAAAATGTGAAAAAATTCAGAAAACAGTGTAAAAATCTTATGCCCAAACAAGCTCTTAAAATTAGCACAATTTTTCATTTAGACACGTGAACGGGTGTTCCTATTAGCATTTACACTACCCGAAACTTATTCCATTAGGCACGTCTTGCTGAGTTGGAACAAAGAGTGAGTTTTGTCTAATATAGACGTGTGAAGAGCCCAAAAATGTAGAATTTTTGTTTTGTTCCTATTTATTTCCTCCTCCTCCTTCTTCTCTCCATCACCATTTCCAGCATCGCCTCCCCTACTTTCACATTATTTTGCCTCCACCATTGATTTGCTCGAAAGCTTGAACCAATAAGTGTCCTTGTTGATTGAAACTAAAGTGAGACCGTGTTCTTCATTTGAAAACGAAACTGTTTGACCAAAAAGTTTTAGGCCATTTTTGTTAAACTAATTTAATAAGAAAATAATGGGTGAATCCTAGTTAAATATAATAAATCTTAGATTTGAAGTTCGGTAATTTCGATGGTATGGGACCGTGTCCAAGTCAATGAATAAAAAGTTAATGCTAAATGATTATCAATAAATATGAGGATAAAAACATGCAATAAATGTGACAAATGACAAATAATGTAATTAGAAGGAATTTGTCACTCAAATGTTGAATGAGTTGGATGATTCCTTCTTCTGACAATAGCGTGTGACAATAGACTATAAAGATGGAGAAAGTATTCTTGGATCTTGTGAGTAAAAGAAGAATGTTTAACAATGGAATCAAACGTAGGAGACAAAACAAACTTTTTGTATATTTTTTATAGTCAACCCTTTACAAGATGTTCTTATCAAAAAAGTGAATATCCCCACTGATTTCTTATCTCTTCTTATTTATAGGGATATTCCTAGAAAACCCTAGAAAAAGTACAGTTGGAGGGATATTCAATGGAATATCCCTTACCGCAATTTTAAGACTATTCTAAACACTACTACCCTTCGTTCTTTACTCGACCTCGGCATTGGTCTCTCTCTTGGAAACTCCTCGCCATTGGTCCATGCTCGGCTTCGACCTCGTCCACAGCTCGTCCGTTTGCATTCACTAAACTCGACCTAATTTTAACCCATACAATTAGTCCCTCCGCTTATTTAGGTCGTCCTCTTGGATGTCCTCGATGAGCGGATTTTATCTGCATCCGGTCAAAAGAAATTTCCTTGTGGTGACTGAGATGAATTGGTCGATGTCACACTGGTGACGTGTCGCCTCAAGGGTCGTGGTTGGCGTGACTGACATAGGATAATGTCATGGCCACGCGCGTCATCATTATGTATCTTCCCGATGCAATGCATTGTTTCTAATGCCTCTGTTGCTTCGATTTTGGTGTCACTGACGGTTCCTTGCATCGGATTGGGCACCACAATACCCTATAAATAAAGGAGAGGAGGATTCACAAATGAAACTTTCGCACTTCATATTCCATTCGCACCTTGCTTGTTCTTCTGCTTCTTCTCTAATCATTGTTTTCGATTTCCTTCTGCTTTTTAGCTCTAATGATTTCTTCTCCCATCGATACTCTCTCTTTTCGACTCCACTGTATACACGTTATTGCAAAAATGGCAAACTCGAACCACACTTCTGACGTAGTCTCCGATGGCATCCCATTTTCGGCGGCCATGCCTTTCGGTGGCGGTGAGCCCACAGTTGCGGAAGACGAAAGTTTTGCCACCGTGGAGGAGGTTGTTCCTCGTAATCCGTCGATATGAAATGACTTCCCCAAAGAGCCTACCCCTTCTTCTGAGCATGTACTATCTAATATGGGGGTGAAGCAAATACCCGCCCTTCGGTCTAAATTTCGTATCCATGCTTATATCGATAGAGTTACGAAGGGGAACGATGTGATACAAGTCCACCGGCCTGGGTATTGCGCTTTCAGTGCCTACCCATTTTTGGTGGGTTACTCTCTTCTTCTTCCTCCATTAGCTGAGGAGTTCTATCGCTTCTACGTCATCTTCCCGGTGCAGCTTCCCTTTACTTGTATAAATTTTATGATGTTGGCGAAGTTCGCAGAGTTCGCCTGCTGCGAGGTCTCAATCCGTCATCTGCTGCACCTCTTGTCGCCTAGTTTTTAAAGGGGCACGCTGATTCATCTCCACCACCGTGGGACTAAATAATTGGTGGCGGGGATGGATGACAAAGCGAACCGCCGGTTCTGGTGCAGATACTTCTTTGTCAGAACCGAGCACATAGTGGCGGACCCAGCCGCATTTCCCGAGCAGTGGAACTTCAACCGTAAGGGTCTTTTACCATTTGTAATATGTTTTGTTTATCCTTTTTTTTTTGACTCGCTCATGTCTTTCAACTTTCAGCTGAGAGGCGTCCACATTCCCTGGTTTTTGACATTGAAGACTATCTAACTCGCGTCTTACCTCATACAGTGGGAATTTGCGACTGTGCATTCTTTAACAAGCGGTTCGGTCCCAAGCCTTCGACTAGTAAGTTTGATTCTCAATTTCATGACCCTTTCGTCTTCGTTATAGCTTATCGCCATATGTTGTCGTCTTTTAACATGATTTCCTTTTTGTGCCGGATCGGCGAGCTTCCAAGAAGGCGAAGGCTCCGGTGCCCGCATTCCGCCAGACGGCCGCTTCGGCTGGAATGCAGTACTGGACGAGTCCATACGAGAGGGTTAAACTCTAGCTCCATCGTTGGGCGGTTCCGTTACATAGGCGGCCATTACGTCGGTTGATACCTCTGCTCACCCCGTCTTGCACCTAATTGACGAGTCATCTCATGGCGAGGAGGAGGAGGCGGTACTGAGGAAAAGACAGAGGGTGGAGACTGGAAAGATCGGTGTTACCAATGCCGAGCCGGAGAGGCCCATTGTTTTGGATGCAGAGTTAGAGCCCTTACTAGGCATTGAGGCTGCTCCCATGCCGGATGTTGTCAGAGAGGAGAGGCCGTCAGAGGTTTAAGGTACCCGTGATAGGGGGGAGCTAGCACGAACAACCGAGGTCGGATCATCATTAGCGGACGAGAGAGATAAAACTATCCTCGTAGAAGATGATGGGTCGAGCTATGATATCGACCCTGAAGAGGTGCGGGCTTTTGAGGAGAGGTTCACCAGAGTGGAGATAAGGACGAAGGGGCCTAATCGGAACATAGTCATCCCCGTAGATTATAACCTCTTGGTCAACTCGGAACAGGCGGTGCCGACCTTCGCTCCTCTGTGCGCGGACTCTGAGACTAAAATGTTGCAGACGCTGAAGGATGAAGATCTATCATTGGGTATATCTGGCATGGCTTTGCGAGTAAGTTTACTTTTCCCATGTTAAGTTAGTTCACTTCATATGTATAGTTTAGTTCCGCTGGCCTGTCATCTTTTGCATGTCAGACCCTCATCTTGGAGATTGAGCGTGATTGGCGGGAAGAGTAAAAGACGATCCTCTTCAAGAAGATGGAATCCAAGTACAGAGAGTACCGTTCTAAGTAGTGACCGCTGGTCAACGTACTTGGCGAGGATGGCTAATTTCAGACGCTTCGCGATGAGCTCAAGCAGAAAGATGAGGAGTTGAGGAAGAAGGATGCGGATCTTATGAGTGCCATCGACAGATGCACCGTGCTTGAGGGGGCGCTGAGAGCTAAGGAATATGAGCTCGAGGTGAGCAAGGGAGTGATGGCCGAGAATGCTGACCTTTAGGCGCTAGTGGCGTCTTTAAGGGTCGAGCTCGAGCAGAGCGAGGCTAGATCCATCAACTTGAGGGGTGAGTTGAGCGCCAGGGTTGAAGAGTTGGATCAAGCTAAGAAAACCAGAATGGCTGTTGTGGCGAAGGCGACTGCGCTAGGGAGTACCATCCGTATTTGCAGGTCTGAGCGAGCTAATGAGGAGAAAATTCGGCGCTCAAGGAGGCAAGGTTTGAAGAGCGGATTGGTGGTTTGGAGGCGGTGCTATCTGAACTGAACAAGCAGGTTGCCGCCCTAAGAGACGAGAAGGTGCAACAACAGGTCCAACGGTCTACTTCTCATATTTCTGCCGATCTTAGTGTGTCACGGAAGTTTTATGAAATGTGGGTTCACGGTGATGCCCAACTTGACATATACGGGTCTCTTAAGACAACTGGAATGATTTCTGAGGCGGAGTCCGAGGATGTTCGTGTCAAGGCACGTGCAGCTCGTGACGCATGTGGTTATGATCCCGGTATGCCCGACGGGGACGATGATGAAGATGCCTTAGAAGAGCTTGCCTCCGACCCTTGGTACGACGATGAGTATGCTGGTGATGATGGTGAAGGGGGGACGATGCAGTGTGAAGTCTTTGTAATTGGTTTTTGCTTTTTCTGTTTTGCTGTTTTCTTTTTTGTAGGAGGTGTCTTTAGATCCCTTTGTAACATGTATTGGAATTGAATTATTGAAATAGAACAATTGTTTTTTGCTGTGTATTTTTGGCTTTTTTTTCTTTTCCGTGAGTGTCTTCTTTTGTGAAAAAGTCCCCAATATTTTGCCGGTCGAATGTAGACTTAGAAAATAATTCGAGCGATATCGAATGTACATTTTCTTTGTTAATTCTAACGCGGCTAAGTGTAAGTTAATTCGAATGAAGTCGAATGTAAGTAGACTTGAACGAGGTCGAATGTAGACTTGGGAAATAATTCGAGCGAGGTCGAATGCACATTTCCTTTGTTTATTGGAACTAGGTCAAATATAGGTTAATTCGAGCGAGGTCGAATATGAGTTAATTCGAGCAAGGTCAAATATGAGTTAATTCGAACGAGGTTGAATGTATAGTCTCTGTGTTGGCGTGATGTGTAAACTTGGTGGAGTTGTGTAAGAACATCATGTACTGCTTTGTTTGTTCATTCATTGGAGAATATTACATGTGTTTGTTCGGTTTGTACATACATTCGAGAAGTACCAGTCTATTTAGTCCCTTCATCGTTCGGCCTGGAGAAGTAATCGATTGGCGGAGTGGTGAACTTAACACCTAAACTTCGTGACACCCTTTTTATCACCTCATTAAATACCTCCCCAAGAAGACCCAATTGGGACAAAACTCGGGTGAGGGAAAAAGAGTACTAATTGGAGGATGTCCGTCTTCAGAAGTTGAAGTATTTGAGGTGGGGGACGTTCCAATAGTTTGGTAGTAGTTTTCCCTCCATTGTTTCTAGTTGGAATGACCCTTTGTTTGATGCCGCTGTAATTTTTTATGGACGTTCCCAGTTTGCCTTACCGTAGGTCTTTTCTCTCTTGTGTTTTGGCTTTGAGTACATAGTCCCCGACCTTGAGTGGCCTGACTTTGGCTTTTTTGTTGTAGTATTGTTCTGCTTGCTATTTTTGAGCTATCATTCTTATGTAGGTCATGTCTCTCCGCTCGTCTGTTTAGTCGAGGTTTTGCTTGATGCTCTCATCGTTACTTGGTCCTCTCTCGTTGGAGTATCTCAAACTTGGTTCTCCGACTTCTACCGGTATCACTGTGTCAGTCCCATAGACTAGTGAACACGTCGTCTCTCCTGTGCTTTTTTTTTGGCGTGGTGCGGTATGCCCATAGCACTTTCGGTAGAAGTTTCGGACACAGTCCCTTGGCGTCCTCAAGCTTCTTTTTCATGATGTTCAGTATTGTTTTGTTGGAGGAATCCGCGCGAGCGTTGCCTGCAGGATTGGCATGGAGAGTATTTGCTTGATGTGCCCTTTCTCGAAGAATTCAGCGGTCTTCTTTCACGTGAATTGGGGTCCGTTGTCACAACTGATTTCTTTGGGGATGCCGAAGCGGCATATGATGTTCCTCTATATGAATGTGATAACTCCCTATTCGCGTATTTGGACGAATTCACATGCTTCTACCCACTTGGAAAAATAGACAGTTAAAACCAAAAGAAATCGTACATTACCTCGTCCTACTAGAAGGGGTCCGACGATGTCCATTCCCCATTTGATGAACGGCCAAGGCTATGTGGCTGAGTGGAGGTGCTCGCCCACTTGGTGAATCATTGGAGCGTATTTTTGGCATAGCTAGCACTTTATAACGAAGTCGGCGACCTCTTTTTTTATGGTGGGCCAGTAATAGCCTGCTCGTATGAGACATCTAGCTAGGGGTCAATTGCCAGTATGGGCTCCATAGTGTCCTTTGTGTACTTCCTCGAGGACGCGCCTAGTTTGGTTTGGTCCTAGGCATTTCGCCAAGGGATCGCCAAACGTTATTTTGTACAAGTCATAGTTTATGATGTTGTATTCAGCCGCCTGCATTCGAAGCTTCTTGGCTTCTGTTTATCAAATGGGAGCACTCCGTCCTGCAAATATGACATAATACGGTTGCGCCAGTTCCAAGTCAAGTTTATAGTGTGCACCTCAGTTTGGTCTATTGACGAATGGAGGAGGGTGGCCAATTTTTCTTTTTCGCTTATGTTCTTGGTAACCACTGCTAATTTGGCGAGGCCGTATACCTTGGTGTTTTATGCTCGAGGTATCTGGTCAAGTTGGCATTCGTCAAACTCCAGCAATAGCTTATGAATTTCTTCCTGATATTTTTGTAGCCCCTATTCTTTGATTTGGAAAGTCCATGTGTCTTGGTTGGCAACGAGTTGTGAGTCACATCGGATGATGACTCGCCGTGATCCATAATTGGGAGCTAGTCTCAGTCCTGCAATTACAGCCTTTTACTCGGCCTCATTGTTAGTCATATCGGGACACCGTATGGACTGGAGGATGACTTTGCCTGTTGGGACATCGAGTACGAGTCCCAGTCCAGATCCTGACGCGTTGGAGGCGCCATCGGTGTACAAGACCCATAGGTCGAGTAACTTGGCGGAGGTACGGGGGGCTTCCTGCTCGGCCTTAGGCATTATTTTGGCGCTGAAGTCGGGTACGAAGTGGGCGAGTACTTGCGACTTTATCGATGTTCGCGGCTGATATGTTATATCGTGCTCGCTTAATTCATTGGCCCACTTGGCCAATCTACCCAACAACTCGAGTTTATGTAGGATGCTTCTTAGGGGGAAGGTCGTGACCACCGAGATGGGATGGCATTGTAAATAGGGTCTAAGCTTTCGTGAAGCTACGACTAATGCCAGGGCCAACTTTTCGAGGTGGGGATAGCTCGTTTCGGCATCGACCAGGGTTTTGCTAGTGTAATAGATTGGAGATTGCGTACCTTTATTTTCTCTGACCAAGACTGTGCTTACTGCGACGTCAGATACGGCCAGGTAGATTAAGAGACGCTCGTCGGGTTCTGCCTTGGCGAGTAGCAGGGGCGAGGACAAGTATGCCTTTAATTCTCTTAGGACATTAATGCACTCAGAATTCCACTGGAGTCAGTTGTCCTATTTGCGTACGTTGAAGAATTTGTGGCATCTGTTAGAGGATCGTGAGATGAACCTTGGTAGGGTGGCTATAGGCCAGTCAACTTCTGCACCTGTTTCTTGCTGGTCAAAATTTCAGGTATTCCTCTATAGCCTTGATTTGGTCGGGATTGACCTCAATGCCTCTTTGTGACACCAAAAAGCTGAGGAACTTTCCAGAGGTCACGCCGAAGGCGCACTTTTCGGCGTTCAGCTTCATATCGTATCGTCTAAGTATGTCGAAGGCTTCCCTCAGGTGGTCGACACGGTCCTCTTTTCTTTTTGATTGACCAACATGTCGTTTATATAGACTTTTATCGTTTTGCCGAGTTGCTCTTTGAACATCTTGGTTACCAGTCTCTGATAGGTCACCCCTGCAGTTTTTAACCCGAACAGCATGACTCTGTCGTAGTACGTCCCTTGGTGGGTGATTAAAGTGTTCTTTTCCTGGTCCTCCTCCTCCATGAGAATTTGTAGCCTAAGTAGGCGTCCAAGAAACTTAATACTTTGTGCCCCGTTATTGCGTCGATAAGCTGGTCGATGTGAGGCAACATGGATGAGTCTTTCGAGCAGGCCGTGTTTATGATCGTGAAGTCTACGCACATGCGCCATTTCCCGTTTTTCTTTTTCACCATGACCACGTTGGCGACCCACTGGGGGTACTTTGACTCCTGAATGGAACTATTGGCGAATAATTTTTCTACCTCTTCGCGGACGGCATCGTTGATTGCACCATTGAACTTTCTTCTGATTTGCCTTACCGGCGGGTAGAGTGGATCGACATTCAGCTTATGTGTTGCAATGTCTTAAGGGATACCTAGCATATCTGTGTGGGAGAAAGCAAACAGATCGGCGTTGTCAGTTAACTTTTTTTGGAATTTACCAAGTTTTGTGAGTTTGTGGCCGATGTAAGCTTTTTTGTTCTGGTCGCGTCTGTCCAGTTTAACGGGGGTGAGGTCTTCCACTGTTGATCATGTGGCTTCCACGACTTTAGGATCTTTAATGACGTCTTTTTATTCATCGGACTCGGGCCCCGACTTCGGTAATTGCTGTGCTCCTAAGCCCTCCCCTTTTAACTGTTGAGTGTATCTGCAGTCTTGGGCGATGCGGTAGTATTCTTGAGTTGTGCGTTGTTCACCGCGGATGATGAATATTCCCTATGGGGTTGGGAACTTGATGACCTGATATAAGCTGGACGAGATGTCCCTCATGGCGTGTATCTAGGGTCGCCCTATAAGTGCGTTCTAGGTTGTGTCTTGGTTCATGACATGGAAAATGTTGTTTCCAGGGTGACACCCCCGGCCAGAATGAGCAATGTTATCTCTCTAGAGGTCCGTTCAACTGTATTGTTAAAACCTTTTATTGTTATGCAGCGTGGTACTATCTTATCCTCGAGTCTAATTTGTGTGAGAACTCTGGGGGGGATAATACACGCGTCGCTCCCGTCGTCTACCATGATTCTTTTTTACATCAGTATCTAAAATTCGTAAAGTAATGACAAAAGCGTCGAAATAAGGAAAGGTCAAACCGTGGGTATCTGACTTATCGAGGATGATACTGTCTTCGAGGTCATCATATCGTTCAGGGGTGATGACCGCTTCAATTTGTGAGTGGTGGTGAACTTCACATAGTTGATTGTTGCTTTGTCGGCTCCGCTGATGATCATTTGGAGTGTGCGGGCGAGGGAGGGTGGCTTTGGGGGACCTTGATGTTGTTCTCGTCCGCGCGCGAAATAGGCTCTTCCTCAGTCGCTCATCATCTCCCTTAAATGTCCTTGGTGGAGCATGTTCCCTACCTCTTGCTGCAGGGCTATGCAATCCTCGGTTTTATGGCCCCGTTCCTGATAGAACTCGCAGAGGGCATTTGACTTTCTGGAATTTGGGTCGGACTTCATCTTTTGTGGCCATTTCACCTTGGGACCGAGCATATCTAGGGCATTAACTATTTCTGAAGGAGAAACATAAAAAGTGTGAGCAAATAAAAGTGGAGGCATACCTCTTTCATTTCGGTGAGTCCCCGTCTGTGGCCTAGACAGGCCATCGCCCTGGCGGGGGAGGGGGGTAGTGTATGGTCGTTCTGATGTACGGTTGGTGCCTTTCGGGACTGAGGCGTGGACCTACACGATCTCTTCAATTGTCATTCCGATGATCTTTCCTTGATTTTATTTGGACCGATGTTAACCGTTTAGTTGGGCCATTGAGTTCGTCCTCGTCCGCTCTCACCTCGTCATAATAAGTGTTGTGTACTTCTTCCCAAGTGGTGGGAGGGTATTTCATGAGTCTGCTTAATAGTTTTGTGGTCGCCCTCGACCCGTTCCAGTTTAACCCATTATGGACGGCCGCTACCGCCATTCCCTCTGACACGTTCGGCAAGCACATTCTCACTCTATTTAACCGGGCGAGGAAGTCCCTGAGTTCTTCGCCAGGCGATTATCTAATGGCGAATATATCATTCATCCTAGCTTCTGTTTTCATATTCCCTGCATAGGCGGTGACAAACTTGTCGGCCATTTACTCAAACGCTACTATGGAACGTGCTGGTAATTGTGAGTACCATGTTAAGGCTCCCCCTGTTAGGGTTTCGTTGAACTTCTTCAGCACCACCGACGGTACCTGCTCTTTTGAGAGGTCGTTTCCTTTTACTGTCGTGACATAATGTATGATATGGTCTTCAGGGTCCGTTGTGCCGTCATATATTTTTAAATATGGTGGCATTTTGAAGGATTTAGGTATGGCATGTGGGGCTGCCTCCTTGCTGTATGGTTGTTCCACGAACCGGTCGACGTCCCGTTTTGGCAGATGTTTCGGGGCACCCGGTATCTAATCGAGCCTTTTTTGGTGTTCCCTCATTTGGTGGCTGAGTGTTTTATTCTCGTTCTCCATTTATTCCATTTTCCTCAGAATAGATGCAAGGGCATCGTTACCTGCATCAACAACGGTGTGAGGGTTACCTGTTGGGGGAGGAGCGTGTTGCTCGTTGATGGTTTTTGTGGTGTCAACTCGTGCGGTGTTCCTACTCGCCCGTTGAGCGGGTTTGTCGAGTATATTGTTTAGAGTACTTGTCAACCATGCCTCCATTAATTTGTTTTACTATCAGCGGTGCTTCCTCCATCGTGGACGTAGAGGCTCCCTTCTCATGGGAAGCGGTTACACTCCCATGACGGGGAGGTGAGTCACTTTCGCCTGGGTGAGGCGCTCGGCATCACGTTCTCCTCGTCTTCTCTGTTAATCTCGTTGATGGTGCCTAGGAGGTTAGTAATGACACCCATCACTGCTTTCAATCTTTCCTCTCATTTTTCTGCCATTGTTAGCTTGTGCAAACAAGCAAAAAAAAAGTGTTTGTTGTTGTAGTTGTTTTTTTTTATCTAGAAGAAACTAAAATTTTAACTAGGAACTCCCCACAGACGACGCCAAATTGTTTGACCAAAAAACTTAGGCTCTTTTTGTTAAACTAATTTAATAAGAAGCTGATGGGTGAATCCCAATTAAATATAATAAATCCTAGATCTGAAGTTCGGTAATTTTGATGGTATGAGACCATGTCCAAGTCAATGAATACAAAGTTAATGCTCAATGATTATCAATAAATATGAGGATAAACACATGCAATAAATGTGACAAATGACATTAAATGTAATAAGATTTTTTTTGAATAGTTGGATGATTCCTTCTTCTGAAAATAGCGTGTGACAATAAACTATGAAGATGGACAAAGTATTCTTGGATCTTGTGAGTAAAAGAAGAATGTTTAACAATGGAATCAAACAGAGGAGACAAGACAAACTTTTTGTATATTTTTTGTAATCAATCCTTTACAAGATGTTCTTATCAGAAAAGTGAAGATCCTCATTGATTCCTTATCTCTTCTTATTTATATGGGATATTCCTAGAAAAACCAAGAAAAAGTACAGTTGGAGGAATATTCAATGGCCTTACCGCAATTTTAAGTCTGTTCTAACCACTACTACCCTTCGTTTTTTACTCGACCTCGACATTGGTCTCTCTACTGGAAGCTCCTCGCCACTAGGTCGTGCTCAGCTTGGACCTCATCCACAGCTCGTCCGTTTGCATTCACTAAATTCGACCTAATTTTGACCCATACAATTAGTCCCTCCGCTTATTGAGGTCATCCTCTTGGATGTCCTCGATAAGCGGATTTTATCTGCAGCTGGTCAAAAAAAAATTCGTCGTGGTGACTGAGCTGAATTAATCGATGTCGAACTGGTGACGTGTCGCCTCAAGGGTCGTGGTTGGCATGACTGACATAGGATATTGTCATGGCCATGCGTGTCATCATTACGCATCTTCCCTATGCAATGCGGTTTTTCCTATGCCTCTGTTGCTTTGATTTTGGTGTCATTGATGGTTCCTTGCATCTATTTGGGCGACACAATACCCTATAAATAGAGGAGGGAGAATTCACAAATGAAACTTTTGCACTTCATATTCCATTCGCACCTTGCTTGTTCTTCTGCCTCTTCTCTAATCCTTGTTTCCGATTTCCTTCTACTTTTTAGCTCTAGCTTCTGATTTCTTCTCCCGTCGATACTATCTCTTTCCGGCTCCATTGTATACACGTTACTGCAAAAATGACAAACTCCACCCACACTTCTGACATAGTCTCCGATGCCACCCCATTGTCGGTGGCCATGCCTTCCGGTGCCGGTGAGCCCACGGTTGCGGAAGAAGAAAGTTTTCCCACCGTGGAGGAGGTTGTTCCTCGGAATCCGTCGATCAGAAATGACTTCCCCAAAGAGCCCACCCCTTCTCTTGAGCATGTACTATCTAATATTGGGCCGAAGCAAATATCCGCCCTCCGGTCTAAATTTCGTATCCCTGCTCACATCTAATATGGGGCTGAAGAAAATATCGGTTTAAATAAAATATTGTAGCAACTTTAAGCTAGCGTTTGGCTGTAGATTCCCAAATCTGATTTGGGTGAAGTTTGGTTTGAAGATGAAAATGTGTCTGGACATAAGTTTTCAAAACATATTTCACTTTTAAAAAAAAAAAACATGAAACATGACTTGTACGCACAAGTTCTAAAAACTACCACGAATACCCAACTGTACCTTTATAATTAACACTCATTATATTATCGCAAACGGTAGTCCTGAACATAAATAAATTCGGTACAAAAGTATCATTTTTATAATGAACTTTATAATACACTATCAGATGACCGAGAAAACGAAGCAACATTGTTACAAAATAATAAATGGTATAAAATACAAAAGTCTGGGGCAATTTTTAAAAAATGTAATAGTGATATTTTGGGTCAAAATTAGCTTTTGAGCTGATTTTTCGATTTGAATTTTGGGAATTTGCCAAATTATAAATAAAATTTATGAACAAACATGTATTTGTCAAAAAAACCCAAATATATTTTGACAAAATCTATAGTGATTCCTATCAAGGTGATAGGAGAATAACCGAAGTTAATCAGAAACAAGCAAGAAAGACTAGATTTTAGCAAAATGGGTAATTGTCACTACTAGAAATTCGATATTTTTCGATTACCAAAATAGTCGAAAAACCTATTTCGACTACTTTCCGAAGGTAGGTCGGAAAATATTTTCCTACTACTTAGTCGGAAATTTCCCGAGTCAATCGCAAATTTGACTTGAGACATACTTTCATTGTCAATCCATTTTCATCAACAAGAAAGTAAATCATTGTCAGTTTTCCGACCATGATAACTGGGAATGTTATTTTTACTTTAATTAACAGCTGGTACGGTCCATTGAATATTTGACTACCTACCACCACTCATACTCATCTTCTCCACACGTGAATGCCGTTAGGTGCTTATTTATTCGCTGTGGTGATTGATATGTTGCATACTCAATAATGCTATTCAGCAACCCTTCCATGGAACAACTGTAAATTAAATTACTCAAAATTAACCAACACATACCAGTATACAGTACTAATACCAATCATGATACACATTTAAACGAATCTACTGCTTTAATTTCAACTTGATTTATATATACATATGCAAAAAAAGATTAAATGCAAATATGATTAAACTCGTGCTGAATTCACTTACTTTAGATCCTAAATTCACTTGTTGTGAAGAATCATCAAAAACCAAGAAGTCGACCACCGATTTCATCAAGACCTTGGCTTTCTCGGAGGTTTGGTTATATAAATGGAAGACATGATCCTCCCCTTCTATCTCCTTTATCCCAACTTCACCTTTCCACCCACTTTTCTTCAGCGTTTCGTAATAAGTCCAAGCCCTGTCTCTCAAAAAATCTTTGCCTGCAGTACAAACTAAAATCTTGGAGCAATTCAACTTCGACAGCAACCTAGGATGAGCTGCCGGATTGAATCTTGGATCATAAATCCCAGTAGTTTTTGGGCATAAATAAGTCCAAAGTGTATCTGGCTTATCATTACCGAAATAGGGATCAATTAGTGCCATTCCAACTAGGGAAGGGGAAAAATGACTTTCCTCACTAGCACGAACCATCATGTTGTGAGCAATATTAGCCCCAGCGCTATCACCAGCCAGAAAAACTCGTGAAAAATCGGCATGTTCTTTGAGCCAAGGCTCTGTCCCTTGCTCAACCCATTTCATTACAGCCCAAGAATCATCATAACACGCTGGGATTGGGTACTCTGGTGCTAATCTGTAATCAATGGATACAGCAACTGCATTACACTCAGCTGTTAATTTGTGAAGGTAACTATCATACATGGGAGAAGAAGCTGACCCAGTACAGAATCCGCCCCCGTGAATGTAAATAAGCAGAGGAAATTTCTGGGGTTTTCCACTGATTTTGGGAAGGTAAAGACGCGCTGATACATTTTGTTCAGGCAAAATGGTTACATCTTTGGATTGGACTCCTGTTTCGGGATTGTACGATGGAGGCACAAACTTGGCCTCTTGATACCTGTGAATAGTTCCATCAGTATCAACATTAAAAAAGGGATAGAAGTTCTGAGCTTTCCCCGCACGGGTCGAACTGATATATAGGCAAATTATCAGAAATGGAAAAGGAAAACGAAGATGAGTAATTTTTTGTGCCATTGCTTTATTAAAGGAGACGAGTGAACGGGCCATCCAATTGCAGTAGATTTTATTGAACTTGTTTGTGACCCGAAATGAGGACCAATATTAAATGTGTGTGTGGGGGATAGAATAATGGCGTGGCAGATTTGGTACTACATATCGTTAAAATAAAAAATGAAATATCACAATTAAAGAATTTTTAAATATCGATTTACGTGAATCTATTTCCTTTTTAGTTTCCCGGCAAAATAATAATCTTCTTTTTTATTTGAAAACAATTTACATTTATGCAGTCATTTATAGTCACACAAAATATATGTACATTTTATACGACAAGTTCGAAAGTCTTCTCTGTTTTCTTAAATTCCGTGCCAGTTAAACGGGTTCACATAAATTAAAACGGAAGGACTATAACTAATTCTTTCTAGGAAGGTATGAATGGAGAGCATTAGAATTGTAGGCTAGTAAGTAGTGAGTGTTTTTCTGCTCCATTCTGTGTGTAAGTCTAGTCGATCAGTGTCGTGTTTTAGTGTGCTAGTGGTACATGCTATGCTCGTATTATATTTAGGACCTTGGCACTCCACTGATTATTGATGTTGCTTTTCCAAGTATATTTTCTGATTCTTAGCTCGTTGGTAGTCTTTTTGGTTATGTTGCTATTATTCTATTGTCACTTTCTATTTTTTTGTGCCGATGGTTTATCGGAAAAGCTTTTCTACCCGAGGGTAGGAGTAAGGTCTGTATACACACTACCCTTCCCAAATCTTATTTGTGGGATTATACAGGGTAGTTGTTGTTGTTGTATAACTAATTCTTTTTAAAAACAAGTCCTATAATAGAATGGCTATTGATAAAGGTTCCCAGTTGTGTGAGGTAAGGAGGGTGCAGATTGCCACTAGCCAAACTACTTTAGGCGCATGCTCTTCACTAGATTTGAGACTTTTCTGATTAAAAAATTGGAGTAAATTGCTCCTTTATCTCAGAAGATTTGTTTAACATATCAAGGCACTAATCGTTTTAATAGTAATTCTTACACATTGTAGTTTGTATTGTTAATGCTGTTGAACTGAAAAAGACAATAAGAATTCAAGGATATTCTCTATCACCATTATGTTACTTCATATAGAAAATTAACGATTTATAATGCCATTGTACCTTTTTTCTCTTCGATCAGTGGCGAAATCAGGATTTTCATTAAGGATAATTTCACCATTATGTTACTCCATATGACATCCTACATTCTCTTTTGAATTCCTTCGTATAATTAAATATTTGGTTCCACCACCGGACATAATTCCCTTCATCAGCATCAGTCCATATCTTCTCTTACCATACAGTAAATATGAAAGCCATTTTTACTTCAATTTAACAGCGAGTAAATATTTCACCACCTACTACTCATAATCATATCTTCTCCGCTCATGAAATCCGTTAGGTGTTAATTTATTAAATGTGGTTGTTGATGTGTTGAATAATGTTAGTATCATCTACTGCCACAGACGTCAATGTTGTCATATATTACTATCCAAGACGTAGCACCACAATTTATATTTGTTCACATTTTATGCACTTCTCCTGGTTATATTTTTTCAAGTGATATCACTTCTCATTAGGACAAAATCATGATACCATAATTTTTTATAATTAGCCCACACATAACAGTATATGTCATAATGCTCAAGCAGAAGCAAATCTAGGACATGTTCCGTGAATTTGACTAAACTCATTGCTTTCAGCAAGAATTATGTATGCATGCCCAAAAGGGAAAAATTAAAATGTATACAAATATAATTAACTCATTTCTGAACTTACTGAATCTAAATTCTAAAACTACTTGTGTATCCAAGAATCATCATATCACTAAACCAAGAATCCGACCAACGATTTCATCAAGACCTTTGCTTTCTCGGAGGTTTGGTTAAATAAATGGAAGACATGCCCCTCCCCTTCTATCTCCTTTATCCCCACTTTACCTTTCCACCCAATTTCTCTCATTGTCTGGTAATAAGTCCAAGCCCTGTCTCTCAAAAAATCTTTGCCTGCGGTACAAACTAAAATCTTGGAACAATTCAACTTCGACAGCAACCTAGGATGAGCTGCTGGATTGAATCTTGGATCATAAATCCCAGTGGTTTTTGGGCATAAATAATTCCAAAGTGTATCTGGCTTATCGTTGCCGAAATATGGATCGACCAGTACCATTCCAACTAGCGACGGGAGAAAATGACTTTCCTCACTTGCTCGAACCATCATGTTATGAGCAATATTAGCCCCAGCGCTATCACCAGCCAAATAAACTCGTGAAAAATCAGCATGTTCTTTGAGCCAGGGATCTGACCTTTGCTCAACCCATTTCATAACAGCCCATGAATCATCATAGCATGAAGGAATTGGGTGTTCTGGGGCTAGTCTGTAATCAATCGATACGGAAACTACATTGGCCGCAGCGGTTAGCTTGTGAAGGTAACTATCATACATGGGAGAAAATGCTGATTGAACGCAGAAGCCACCGCCGTGGATGTATAAAAGGAGAGGAATTTTTTGGTTTTTCCCACTGATTTTGGGAAGGTAAAGACGTGCTGATACGTTTTGTTCAGGCAAAATGGTTACATCTTTGGATTGGACTCCTGTTTTGTGATTGTACGATGGAGGGACAAACTTGGTCTCTTGAAACCTGTGAACACTGCCATCAGCATCAACCTTAAAAAGGGGATAAAAGTTGTGAGCTTTTCCAGCAAGGGTTGATTTCACATATAGGCAGATAATTAGAAATGATAAAGGAAAATAAAGATGAGTAAAATGTAGTGTCATAACTATTGAGTTATGGAGGAGACGAATGAATGGGCCTTTCAATTGCAGTGGATATTTATAGAACTTAGTGTGTGTGTGAATGCATGATAGTGTGCCAAATTGGGTGCCGTGATAGACTCAAAAGGTGCCAAATTGGGTGCCGTCAATCTTTTTTCTTCCATATTCATATGTCAAGATCTATTATTATTACTCCCTCCGTTTCAATTTAGATGATATAGTTTGACTCGGCACGGAGTTTAAGAAGAAAAAAAAAAGATTTTTTAAACGAGTGGCCTTAAAAGCTTAAGGGATAAAAGTTTTGTAGGGGCATGATAATTTTGTGGTTATAAAAGCTTCTTATTAGGGGTGAAATGGTAAAATGAAGAGTTTAAAGTTAAATTATTTTCAAATTTAGAAATACATTATTTATTTTAGAACAACTGAAAAGGAAAGTACATCGTCTAACTTGAAACGGAGGGATTAAGTATCATGATTTTTATGTTCAGTTACTAAATTCGGTTAACCTTGATAATATACGTCAACGAAAAATAATTGTTAGACGACTAAAAAAATAACTCTCATGGGTTACTACTTACTAAGTTAATTCTCCCATAAGAACATTTAATATATACTATGTTTGTCAATTTTTTTAACTTTTACAAACATATATTTCCTTATAAAAATTTAACAAAATAAGATTGAAAAAAATATATTTAAGTAACAAAAAATTTGAAACCGACAAAATCGAATCAATCCAAACCGATATAATTGATTTGATTTATTTTTATAAAAATCGAACTAATGCGGTCCATGTATACGCCCATGCTAGTTGTGTGAGGCAAGGAAGGTGCAGGTTGCCACTTGCCAACCCTTTGCGCTACTTTCCTCTATTCTACTTTAGGCGCATGCTCTTCAGTCTTCACTAGATTTGAGACATTTCTTATTAAAAGTTAGAGTAAATTACAAGTTTTATTTTAGAAGATTTTTTCAAGATATTAATGATTCCTTCTAATACTTACAAATTGTAGTTCGCTGTTCAACTGAAAAGGACAATAAGATATTACAAGGATATTATCTATCACCATAATTTACTCGAACTACTTGGTGTATTTTCTCACAGCAAGAAAGTCATGATGCCTGGAAACAAAGGTCACAAAGTTGAACGATGCGATATCCAACTCTCAAAAATATATGGTCCTCGCCAAAGTAGCTTTGGGAAATGTGGATGAGTTGGGAAGCCAAAAATAGGGCAAATGGATGGACTGCATAAATCAAGACCCTCTTGTAATTGTTTTAATTTTAACTACAATTTCAAACTTTACCTCTATCTAAATGAGTACATTAAAACCAGTCTCAAATGAACAATTATTCACTTATATATAATCCACCTTTAATCACTTTTACTTTCAATTATAAGTTGTGGCAGAATTACAATACCATAATCCAAAAGTAATACATTAATAAAGATCTCTAGTCAAGTAGATAGGACAAAGGTGGGTAAGAAGAGATCACCAACTTGCTGGGTCCGAATTTGAAGAATTGTAGTTTTGGAACAACAATACAACCAATGTGCCTTTGTTCGTCATTGACCGCTCATTTTCTTAATTAAAATAAATGCCACAAAATTTTCCGCGTACAATTTAGCGTCATTCAATTCTCTAACTGTTCTTCTTATGGTCTACGATTCTCCATTTAGCATACTTTACCATTGGAGGGAAAAAAAAACGCCAGAACAGTTTGAAAAGGTAGAGGAACTCTAGGTAAAGATACAACAACTAGTATGTCACTCAATCTTTGATTAAAGGGAGTCGGCTATATGAATCTTCGTTGACTTGCATATCATTTTTTTTTAAATTTGTATTAGGCCAATATTATACAAAATAAAATAAAATTCAAAAATAAATACAAGTTTTCAATATTTCTACTCTAAGTAAATACTATAAAGTAGTGAAGGTTTATAAGGAGTTGTTTGATTCAAATATAAGTTATGCAGCGATTGCAATGTATGTATTAGTAATTGTAGGGAATAGTAATACATGAATTATTTGTTTTTGGATGTTTACTTTGTTATATTAAAGCAAATAATTTTGGAAATCATGAAGGTGTTTTTGTCATTCAGTTGATTTAGTGCATGTATTGTTAATACTTGCATTCTCATTTCACATATATCCCGTATCAAATATTACGTATATTCCTACATAACTTATATAGGTATTATTTTCTCAGAAAAATTGGTACGAAGAAAACGTGTTTTGGCCGGAACACATTTTCTCATTGTATTTCTCCTCGGAATCTTTAGGGATAAGAAGGTAACGACAAGTAGGGGTGTCAAATAGACGGGCTGGACCGATTTTGGACGGATCAAAATAGGCTGAGACAATAAATAAGCGAGTCAAAATTAATTGGGCTGAGGTAAGTTGGGTTAAGATGAGCTAAAATATAAGTCATAACCCAACCCGTCCAACTCTTACCAAACTTTAATTAATGTGTTGTTTTCTTATGAATTGCATAATTACTAAATACGACTTTTTCTTTTGTTATGGTCCTATATAACTTATCAAGCAAAAAGAATTATTCTAAGACAAAATTACACATGGATCAGTTTAGGCAAAAACGCAACACAAGATTAGATGCGTTGAAATGAATTAGATCAAGATAGGCTGAATTTGTTAGGAATCAATAACTTGACCAACCTTGATCGAGTTGGGCGGGTCATTTGGGCTTGAACCAAATTTGACTGCCCTAACGACAAGTAAAACAAAGAGCCCGTTTGGCCATTCAAAATTTTTGCTTTTTTTTCAAAAATAAATTTGAAAATAATGTTTGGTTATCAATTTCAACTCGTTTTTTCTCAATTTCACTTGAAAATGCATTTTCAAATTTGAAAAAACTGGTTCTTACCCGTTTTTCAATTGAAAATGCATTTTCACTAGTTTTTAATTTTACAAATTTACCTTGTACTTTTAAAAGTTAAACAATAGCATGTTAAACAATAGCATTTTTACTTGAAAATGCATGTCCGTTTGCGTCTTCTGTGTAGTGAAGTAAAGCTAAATTTGATAACAGTTAAACAATAGCATGTTTGATTATTTATTTCAAGTAGGATAATTAAACTATGGCGGTTTTGATATTTTTTACAAGTTATGAATTATAAATCATATTTCATGATTTTGCAGAAAAAGACATCCAAATATATTGCAAAAATTATAACCAAACATAATTTTATCTTTAATTTGAAAATTTATATTCAAATTCATGTCCTAACGCCTACGATGTTACCTAACGGAAGTATTGAACAATTCTTGAAAAAGGACGAGGAAGCAACAGTTGTACATCGGATTCCCCTTTCGTCTCAATATTGGAACCACAACAAAGAAGGAAATGCGTGTCGTTACTTCAACCACAAAAGCAACTTCAAGTGGGTAATTATAACTTTTTTAGCTGCCTTGTTAAAGAACTACTTCCACGGTCCAAAATAAGTAATTTTTGACTATTTTTATACCGATTAAGAAACTCATATTTTAATATTAATTAATTATGAAATTCATCATATTAATTTTTACTATCTCTTTACATAAACATTTCTAACACATATTCCAACACAATTTATTCCAAGACATTGTAAGAAAAAAATTATTAATTCATTCTTGAAATCTGAAAAATCATTTATTTTGGACTACAAAAAAAGGTCACAAAATCACTTAGGGATCGTTTGGTAGGGTGTATAAGAATAGTGTGAAATAAGCTGTATTAGTAATGCAAGAATTAGTGATGCATGGGTCGTTTGGTAGGGTGTATAAGAATAGTGCGAAATTATAATGCATTACATAATTTTCTTAAAAAATAATTGTTTACAAAAATACCCTCTATATTCTCTAGCTTTAAGGGACTTTAAGGACAATTTTATCTTTAACTATACCAATGCATGCATTAATAGCCTTGATATTACTAATGTCATGGTTTTCTATGCATTATTTATACATAGGATAATACCAAGTATGATGTATAACTAATACAAATATTAATTATACATAAATTAAAAAAATATACCAAACAAGATATTAATAATACACAAAGTTAATACTTACATTATTTTTTCTAATACCTCGTACCAAACCACCCTTATTGTGGACGAGAGGGAGTACAGTGTACCTATTTAGAGAGCCCATGAAAAGCAATTACTTGAACAATGTTTCATAAGGTATGTAGTCAATAATTTATAAGGAGGAAGGAAACACGAGTGGCTAATTATAACTATTTTTGGTTTAATATATTGCTAGAGCTCAAAATTCAAATACAAGAACCACAAAATCAAGTTCAATGCCAATAGAAATATTTTATGATGTCTTCAAAAATATATAAGTAGAGGAATGAAGGCAAAATAATCTTAAAACCAATCTCTAGGGTTGCCTCAAGAAATCAACCAGTTTATCCATAAGAGCAACAGCTTTCTCAGACATAGGATTGAAGAAATGAAAACAATGGCCTTCCCCTTTCGTCTCCATCATCTCCACTTCTCCATTCCACTCACTCTTCTTCAACCCTTCATAATAATTCATCGTCCCTTCTTTCAGAAAATCTTTCTCCGCCACCAAAAACAACACTTTCTTACACGCCATGGATTTTAACCTCGGATCTAACAACGGATTTACCCTCGGATCTTCGAAACATCCACCAGTATTTGTCGGACACAAAAACTTGTACAGCGTATCATTTTCAACCCCAAAATACGGATGAACCAAATACAGCCCGGAAATTTTAACTTTTGAATCAAGATCACTAACCCCTGCTCTAACAGCAACGTCATTAGCAATATTTGCTCCAGCACTTTCACCACCAATAAAAACTTTACCAAAATCAGCGTACTCATTCAACCATGACTCTGGACCTTTACCATTAACATGTGAAAGCACCCATTGAAATGCTGACCAAGAATCATCGTACGTAGTGGAAAGAGGGTTTTCAGGGGCAAGCCTGTAATCAACTGAAACAGCAATAAAATTAGCCTTTTCGACCAATGAGCTGATGAAATTATGGAACGTTGGGGAACGAGCTGATCCAATACAGAAAGCGCCGCCGTGAATGTAAATTGCGAGGGGGAATTTCTGTTGTGGGTTTGTGAGTTTAGGGAGATATAACCGTACGGAAACCCCTGTTTCTGGTTGAATTACAACATCTTTAGATCGAACAGGAGCTTGTGGATCGTCACAGAGGGGAGCATTTTCTGATGGCCTGAGTCTATTGATGGTACCATCTTTGTAGATAACGAAAATGGGGGTCATATCAACTGCTATTTCTTTAGTGTTGGAAGCCATTGGAGCGAGAACTACGCAACAGAGATGTGAATTTGAAGTGAGAAAAAGACAATGAGTTCAATGCTTCAAAGGGTGTCGATAGAAAATCATTAATGGTGGGAAGCAGCTATAAATAGCTTGAATTGACCTGTCTTCAATTTCTATGGTGGGTGAACTGTCAACCGTTTCATCCCACATAACAATACCGCCTCAGCTGACTAATTAAGAAAAGATGGAGATATTGGTAATATATTAATTGCAATGGGTGGATTAATATCACCTTATTATTTTGTGAATATGATTTTTGAATCGGATATTTGGTTGCAATAAAATGTGATCTATGATAATATACGGACAACATTTCTATATCAACAATTCACTTAAATGTCAAGTTTTTTGGGAACTAATTTTCATGTTATGTTATAATATATGTATTGTATAATAGTACTTCGCTATAAAAAAATATGGAATAAATAATGTTGTTATAAAGAAATTTGACTATAATATAAATAAACATATAATTTTACCATTATTATAAGAGTAAATAAAAATTACAAAAATGAAATCAAAGTTATTTGATATTTTAGATTTTTTGCATAAACTAATTCCCACATAAGTTATCTCGTGTTTGAGCCGATATAAAATAGTATCAGAATCGTGATATAAGATTATACATGTATTGCTTATACCAAAGTAGAAGTTTCAAAAGTAATACCAAACTTTTGTTGAGATTATATTCATATATCCTGATTAACCAAGATCCTTGATAGATCAAAACAAGTTATTTCATGTTGTTTTCGAGTCATCAAATTGTGATTTCTATGAATAATAGGATATATTGTCGTAATCTTATCATCATAAAAAATAAAAGATACTCTAATACTTTACTATCCGCAAGTCTTCAGTATGTAGTACCCCAACAGTATAAATTAGGGTTACCTTAATGCAATCAAACATCATTTTGTTTCCATTCCTCAACATTAGGGAACTCACTCGGAAAAAAATTAAAATGAAATTTAAAAAGGAGAGAAAGAAACTAAGAACCCGTTTGGGCAGACAAAATTTTTGCTTTTTTTCAAAATAAATTTTGAAAACAATGTTTGGTTATCAAATTCAATCCTTTTTTCCAATTTCACTTGAAAATACATTTTCAAATTTGAAAAACTCCTTCTTACCAGTTTTTCCATTGAAAATGCATTTTCACTAGTTTTTAATTTTACAAATTTACCCTATACTTTTAAAAGTTAAACAATACCATTTTCACTTAAAAATGCATGCCCGTTTGCATCTTCTGTGTAGTGAAGTAAAGCAGGATATGATAACAGTTAAACAATAGCATGTTTGATTATTTATTTCAAATAGGATAATTAAAATAAGGCGGCTTTGATATTTTTTACAAGTTATGGGATTTTGGTTTTGCGAAAAGAGACATCCAAATATGTTGCAAAAATTATAACCAAACATTTACTTCATCTTCAATTCAAATTTCAAATTTGAAAATTTATTTTGGAATTCATGTCCAAACGCCTACTAAATTTAACTCACCTAATTTCCTGACTATAATAATGAAAATAATCTTTGGGTGTTTTGGTTTCAAATTTCCAATATTCTTTGCGATAAAATGGGATTTGAGTACACCTTTTCTGTTTTGAACAGATTAAACTTTCAAAATAGTAGAAACTCCTTTCTCTCGCTCTCCTCATATCAAAGTCCCATCACGAGAAAGCTCGAGGGCAAATAATTAATGTTGGGGCAACTACGTACATACCTGCATCTAAATCATAAGATAGAATGTTGAATTTGTCAAGAATAAGAGAGATTTGAAGGATAAAAGTAGACTTCTTATTTCATTTTTCTTCTATGAAATGGCCTAAAGTAATACTACTATTATATCTCTTCTCAAGTGAAGGAAGAGGACCAAATTGTGATTCATCGACTCATATCTTGTACTACTAATTCAATTGTATCTCATTGACGTGCCGCCGGAAATTAAGACCAAATTTTAGGATTAAATTAACACTCAAATCCTAAACTTCGAGAATCAAATTGAAGGAGCTCTTTGTTGCATTCAAATTAGGTTGGCGTTCGGACAGTTCAGATCGGATATGAAAATTTCGATTTGCATTTTTCATTTTCCGATTGAAGAAATGACAATCCAAATAAGTTCGGATTGGATTGGATTTTTTAATCAATTTCGGATTAACCAGTTTGGACATTTTTGATTTTGAGCTTACACTACTAGAAAACTGTCAAAAATCGTCCACAACTTACCGAAATTGGTTGAAAGAAAAAACGACTGAAACCGATCGGAAAATAGGTAAATTGGTCACAAAGTCAAAAAAAAAAAAAATCACACAAAGATACCGACCACCATCGGTCGGGAGTAGTGGCCCCACAACAAAGAAACACTTCCATTTTTGACACATACAAAAATTCCGGCCGATGTTGGTCGGAAATTGGTCAATCTTTGACCAAGACCTGGTAATACTTGCATATTATCTACCAAAATAAGTTTTAATTAAAACATTTCAAGTATACTGACCGAAATCGGTCGAAATTTTGAATTTATTTTTCCCCGCCCAAGGTCAATTATTTTTTCCCATAAATTTATATATATATATATATATATATATATATATATATATATATATATATATATATATATATATATATGTTTACCGACTGATCAGTCGGTATTATTGTTAGATTATTTGTTCTACAATATCTACATATATTTAACAATATACACACACACTCTTGAATGTTTTATTTTCGGTCACCTTATTAGTACTTTGCTAGGATACTTCATTAGTGGATCAATTGAAATTCCAATTATATTCGATTAAAACTAACAAAAATATTTTTAAAAACAAAGTGTGGAGTTCTATAAGATGTAGTGCTATATTAATACTTAAGTTGTAGCAACAACGACATATGTATACTTATTCTTTGTCATGAGGAAGAAATATGTTGAATATTAATGCTTGGTCGGAATTTTTAATTTAATTTTAAATATTTTGATAATACCGACCGGCTTCGGTCGGATTTTTTATTTTAAATTTTAAATTTTTTAACATTATGGATCGATTTTGGTCGAAAATGAACAATTTTTAGAAACTGAATAATTAAAATTCCGACTAATGTCGGTCGCTAATTTAAAAATAATTAAAAATTATATTTAAGACCAACTGAATTCGGTCGGTAAATTTATTGTGTGTCAGATTATTTGTCAAAGTGCGTTGAAAATTACGGACCGACTTCGGTCGAAAATATAAATTGTATGCGGCTGCCTCGCATTAGCGGTCACTGTTTCTTCGATGAATTGAAAAAGGTCAGATGGTCGGTTTTTCTGTACGCTTTTTGACAATTTTCTAGTAGAGTTATAAATTGATATGTTTCTTCTTTTTACAAAAATGAATATACAAATGAAGTACTCATGTTAAATTGCGGGAAAAGTTTCTCATTCTCATTGCAATCATTCAAATAAATATTCAAGTAATGGAATTACTATAATAAAAATGTAATAAAAACATTAACACGGCCGATACGAAGTCGCAATGGTAATACAATGTCCAAATAAAAGTATTCTGACAGTAACTTAGTAATTAATATTGAATATATGAGATAATATCTTGGGTATGGTATTTGATCATTTTACTATCGGCGTATGGATAATTGATTAAATATAAAGTATAAATTTTCAAATTTTTGTATATTCAAATATCAGAAGTACCAAATCTAATATTCAATCTAAAATTCAAGAAAAGTAAAACTAAATCCAAAATCCAATCTTTAATTTGAAAGTACTAACCGAAATTAAAAAAAATTAGATTTCGGGTTTGCCCAAACTATGCCCACCCTTAAATGCATATACTGTAATTTCTTATCCTTTCAGTTGAAGAACTTCTCTTGATTCTCTTTTTTTGGTTCTCCAAAGAGATTAACTTTTTGCAATTAATTAGTTGGCGGACTTAGCTTGCCAAACACATTTTCTTTAACTCCCGCCATGTAAAGGCTATGCTACTAAAAGGAAAGCCAGTAAGCCTACTAAACACGTAGTAATAGATTCTTCAATTTTCCCATTAATTAGCGACATAGACCAAAATGGCGGAGGCCTAAAAGATATGAGTTTGGCGACCAAATAAATAAGGCTACTTATTTGTGGTAATTAGCATATACTAACTACAAATGTACGTCATATACTCCTACTTTTTTTTAACTGTATAGAGTTGGAGTACAAACCAGTGGGTGCAAATGTATATGCTTTTAAAGCGCTACAATTCCATTAATGCAATTAAGAAAGACATTCAACATATTAGATACGGGAGAAGGGTCAAATGTACTTCTTTATAATGCGAAAAAGATCATTTATACTCTTTTATTATGCGAAAAAGATTATTTAAATCCTTTGTTACACTTTTGGTCCAATATTATCTTCGAAGTTATAAATTAGTGTAAAAGTACCCCTCATCTGTTAGTGCCTTCCATTGTGGCCAACACTATCCACATGGCCTGACTTTTTCTGGGATAGACGTCACGTGACATGCTACCTCTCCAATTCCACTTTACTTTATTTTTATGTCAAGCTATCTAAGATAAATCTGACATATTTGATATTAAAACTTTATCAGAATCATATCCAGCCTTCAAAGATTGAAACATCACTTCTTTATTCGTTTAATGGACCTTAACATTCTTTTATGAATAATTGAACTTAAACCTAAAATCCCAAAAGAAAAAAGTGAAAGCCTTGAAACAAAAATTTAAGAAGAAAATTGTGATATGACTTTGTCAAAATAACCTTTTTGTCAAAATTCAGACGCGTTTCTCCCCAAGTTTCTAATTCGTCTAAGGTGAAGGAGCAAACGTCAAAGTTGGACGCTATTCTAACCTATTTATTTGACCTTGTCAAGAAAATTGCATTTGCATTCAAAAGAAAGTAGAAGGAATAAAATTGGAACTACAACGTACTTGGCGATCTGATGAAAGTCCTGACCTTGACGTTAAATGCCTTTTTTTTCAAAAAAAATAAAGAGAGAAGGAAATTGTAGAACGTAGTTGGCCAGAAGAGAGAATTAAAAAAGGTAGTCATGTGAGTGGCAAATAGACAGCCAAGTTTTGATTTCGTGGGATTTGAATTCTCTACAGTGGTTCAGTTCTTGAAAGTTAAAAAGGTCAGAACTAGGGGTGAACAAAACCAAATCGCAAACCGTACTAAATCGATAAATCGAATCAAATCGGAAAAAAAATCCGACTAGTAATTTGGTTTGATTTAGTTTGGTATTTAAGAAAAAACCCGACTATAAATAGTTTGATTTGGTATTAACTAAAAAAAGTCAATCCGCGACTAAACCAACCCGAATATATATATATATATAACTTTTAAATTTATTTCATACATTAACTCTTTTATTATAATATAATTAATATAATTTTCTTTAACTTAGTTATTATTTCTTAACATCAGATTTGGGCTACAATTTAGTCCCACTGCCCGTAGATCACTTGGGTAAAAAAATCCCAAACCATTACCCACAACCCAAGTATTGATGTTTAGTTCACGAGTTTTGATCAATATTGTCCATTATCTTTGATGGTAGGTTTATTTTGGTCCCTTAAATATAACCCTGAGCATATTTGGTCCTTTAAGTATGCTAAATGAAGCACCTTTAATCTTACTTACACAATGTGTTCAAAAACTAACAGTGTCACCCAACTCTGATTCATGAAGCAAATCTTCTACTCTGAAGCAAAACGTTTCCTGTCCTTTTATTGGATAACCCATATTATCACTTTAATTCCTCATTTTTAGATAATATCTTCTAAAATTTTGACCTTGAAAATATCCCGTTTTGTGCCAGTTTTCAATGAGAAAATGACGCATATAGCCGTTGTAAAAATAATAGCCGAAAATATATATAACTTATATTTTTTTTTGTATATATATACATTTTGTATGTTAATATAAAAAAAACTATACAAATTTTTAAATACTTTTTTCGCTACCAGTTGTGGATAATTTCTGGCACGGGCTAAAAGTGATAAACTGATAATAAAATACGGTTATTCGTTTGCTTCAATACTATGCCTAGAAATGATTTTGACAGTTCTATTTTTTTCAAATTTTAACTTTACTTTTTGGAAAAAATACGAAATTTTAAAATGTATATATATACAAAAAGAAGTATACAAATTTTATACATTTTTTGGCTATTATTTTTACAACAGCTATACAGTGTCATTTCCTCATTGAAAACTGGAACAGAAAGAAATATTTTCAAGGTCAAAATTTTAGAAGACATTATCTTAATGAGGAATTAAAGTGATAATTTGTGTTATTCAATAAAAGGAGAGGAAATATTTTGCTTCAGAGCATAATATTTGTTTCGTGAATCAGAGTTGGGTAACACCGTTATTTTTTAAACATATTGTGTTAGTGAGACCAAAGGTGCTCCACTTTAGCAAATTTAAGAGACATAATATGCTCAGGATTATATTAGAGGGAACAAAATAGACCTACATTGAAAGATAAGGGACAATATTGGTCAAAAACTCTTTAGTTCACTTCCAAAGTTGAGGGAGAAGCAAACCCTAGAGCCGCAAGCTCTTCCTTTTCAATTTGAGTTTACTTCGTCCGATTCAAGTTTAGTGCGTCCCAACTCAGTATAATTTCGAATCAACTCATTTGATTTGGGGTAAGTCAAATCTCTATTTCATATTCTTCTTACAAACATCAAAGGTTCTGCCGAAAGTTTCATTGCCTTTGTCTCCGTAACAAAGTCCAAAGTCTCAATTCGACTGAATCATACAAGATTTAGATAAAACAATCTCACAATATACAGATTTATATGCAAAGAGTAGAGCAACTAAATCAATAAATGCACATTATACTTGAGGGACTTAAAATATTTAGAATCTCCTAATAATATGTCCAAATGATCAATTTGCATATGCCAGTGATGTTATTCGGTTTTCTCCCTCAATTATTTATCAATTTAATTCAATTATTTTTATTAGATAGCATCTCTCACTGCCTTATAGACTTTATATATATATTTATATGGGTCAATTTTTAGTACTTGATGATCTAGGTAAAAAGGAAATTATAAAAAATATCAAAAGATATGGAACCAAAAAGTGGCATCCCCTTCATTCTAGGAAAAGTTAAACTTCTTATAGCATTGCTTGTTTTGCAGCTCTGTTACGCAGGATTTCATATAGTTTCAAGACTTGCACTTAATATTGGTGTTAACATAATTGTGTATCCAGTTTATAGAAAATTTATTGCATTGCTTTAGTTACCACCTCTCACATTCTCTATATCGGTCCAGTTTTCCCCCTTGCATTAATAGGGTAAGCAAGCAGTAAGAGGAGTTATCCAAATAAGATAAATGGTGTTTTATTTGCCTTCTGTTTTCAAATTTTCTGTTTTTGGTTAATCTTTTTCATTTACTTTTGTATCATAAGCTAATAACTATTGCTTTGAGATTACAACTTTCTTTATCATGTGCAGTGACCCTCTTTTCGGATGGAAAGTATACCTTCTGCACCCGATGAGGAGATGATTATCAACATTCCTCCCCAACGACATCTCAACAGCAAGGTATAAGCACTCCTCATCGACGCACTCCTCCTAAAAAGCAAAAAAGAACAACTCCTCTAGTACTTTCTAATTCTGGGACTACTGGTAGAGAGACGTCTGAGATTTGGGATCATTTCTCCAAATTTATTGCTGAAGGAGGTAAATGTAGGGCAAAATGCAATTATTGTCCTAAAACCTTTGCTGCTGAAAGCGTCAATGGGACTACTACGTTATGGACACACATAAATGTGAAATGTCACAAGACCCCCTTTAGGTTCGTTGATAAGAGACAATCCACATTAAAACCTACCAAAGAAAGCTGGCTAGCAGGTGGTTTGGGTTCTACTGCAAGGGTGGTGTATAATGTGGATGAGATTAGGAGGGCCATTGCCGAATTTGTAATTATTGATGAGCAACCATTTAGAGTTGTTGAGGGAGAAGGATTTAAGAAACTAATGGCTAAAGCTTTGCCAAATTTTGAATTACCTTCTCGTGTAATTGTTGCTCGACATTGTTTGAAGAATTATCAAGAAGAGAAAGAAAAGCTTAAAGAGTTTATCAAGAACCAACGTGTATGTCTTACTAGTGATACATGAACATCACTCTAAAATTTCACTTATATGGTTGTCACTGCACATTGGATTGATGATCAATAGAATCTACAAAAGAAAATTCTAAACTTTTTTCAAGCACCGGATCACAAGGGTGAGACTATCGCTAAGGGGATTGAGGAATGTTTATTGGGTTGGGGCATTGAGAACGTGTTTACAGTGACTCTTGATAATGCAACTGCTAATGATGCTGCCATTAAGCATTTGAAGGTGCTTATTGATGATTGGAAAGAGGGAATACTTGGAAATGAGTTTTTAAATGCTAGGTGTAATGCTCATATTTTGAACTTGATTGTAAAAGATGGGTTAGGTGAACAAATTGAGCCAATTTCTCGTATAAGGAGTGCGGTGAAATATGTTAGGTCTTCTGCATCAAGGTTTTCTTCTTTCAAGTCATTTGTTGAGAAAGTTAAGATAGACACTCATGGTCTTGTGAGTCTTGATGTTGAAACTAGATGGAATTCAACATATACAATATTAGATAAAACTTTGAAATTTGAAAAAGCTTTTACAAGAATGTATTTGGAGTACCAAAAGTACTGTCGAGAAATAAGTACAATAAGAAATCCATCAACAGATGATTGGAAGAATGTGAAAGCTTTTGTCAAGTTGCTTAACATTTTCTACCAGACAACTTTGCAATTTTCAGGCAGTTTGTATACTACTTCCAACTCTTTCTTCCATGAGTTTTTTAATCTTCGAAATGATATTATTAAGTATGCTAAAAGTGATGATCTTACTTTGGTTGATATGGCAAAAAGGATAAAAAGTAAGCTTGAGAAACATTGGGGTAGATTTTAGAGCATGAATATGCTACTAACTATTGTTGTTGTGTTAGATCCCAGATACAAGATGAAGTATGTGAACAACATTTTTCCATTGCATATGGTCCTTTGTTGGGAAGAATAAAGTCTGAAGATGTGTCGAGTATTTTAACTCGCTTATATAATCACTACAATGATTCTTTCTCTGAGAATTCTAACGACAATATTGAAGGTGACATTGATATGACAAGTGAACATGGTGATTTGTTGCAATCTCGATGGGAGAAATATATGGAAGAGGAGGGAAATAGTGAAAGAAAATCCGATCTTGAGATATACTTGATAGATGATATGGTGAAAATCAAGGATTTTAATATCATGAGTTGGTGGAAAGCTTCGTCTAGTAAATATCCAATTGTTTCAAAAATTGCTAGGAATGTTCTTTCTATTCCTATTTCCTATTTCTACTGTTTCATCTTAGTCGGCTTTTAATTCAGGTAGTCGAATTCTTGATACTTATCGGAGTTCTTTATCGCAAAAAACGGTAGAAGCTCTTATTTGCACTCAACAATAGATACCTTCCAAAGAATGCAAGTTTGAAGACATTTTGGAGGAAGTACAGAAACTTGAGGAAATTGAAGAAGGTAAGTTTCTTCAATTCTTAATCAAATATGGTTATGTTTATTACTTTGTTTTATTTTATTTATTACTCAAAATATTTCTTTTATCTCAGAATATCCAGACTCACCTTTGAGGATTGATTAGCCAGCCATGTTAATGATGTTACTGTTCATGATGGAAAATAGGCTTGTTTGTTATCAATAGCTACTAGTTGTATGCAGTTTTTCAATTAACCACGACTTCTTAAGTTTACTGGAGACAATTGTAAATTGTAATAGTCTAGATGATCTTAGAGTATTACTCCATCAACTCTAATGTAGTTATAGTTTTGCCATATTCTGTTTTGTATCTAATGCTATTGGAAGGGGTTGGAGTAAAGTAATGAATTTCTCTAGTAATTGTTTACTTGTTGAAGTTATCTTTTAGTAATTAAGCTTGGATTTAAGTGTTGAGATTGGTGGAAAGCAAAGGCATATCAACTTGATTCCATGGGTTCCTTCTGTCCAGTGATATGGATATGATTTTGTTTGTGTGCTAGTTTTAACAGGTATTCTGTCCAGTAGTAAGGATATACTTTTGTGTTTTAGCTAATTTTAACCGGGGGAAAGTACTTGTTGAATTGAGCAAATTTAAATACTTATGGGAGTTTACTCTATGTGCTAAATATGTTCAATCTCAATTATCTTTTGCTTTTCTCTTGTGCCTCTTCAATTAAGTCCTAGCACTACCCATTGAAGTTGATTTGAGATTTATTGAACCTGTTGGCCATTCCAAAATGCTAAAGAATCTTGCACACCGAACTACAAAAACCCGAGAAACCCGAGAAAATCGAAAGCTGAAAAACCCGAGTGTTATTGGTTTGGTTTATAAATATAAAAACCCGACACTTTTGGTTTGATTTGGTAAAGGTAAAAATCGAACCAACCCGGCCTATGTACACCCCTAGTCAGAACATATTGTAACTCATTCTCCTCAAAATAAAGAATTTATAAAAATAAAAGTTATTCCATTTATATGAGTTTTCCCATTACTAATTTCAACTTCGATATTAAAGAAAAAACAAAAAAAACCCGTACTATTGGTTTTATGCGAATGAATTTATTATATATGTCAAGAGAGAAACTTAAGGATCTTTAAGGCATACAGAAGTGACACCGTAATAATCAGGTTGGTCTTAACAGCTTGTTTGGATGGTTGTTACGTATTGTTTTATAATGTATCACATTGCATTGTATTATATTTGTATAAGGTTAAAATTGATCACACTCGATTTTACCGGCTCGAGGGTGAGCCAGTATTGAAGCAAGTTCGGGCTCGGAGAACACAAAGATTAAGGGATCGTGATCAGGTTAAATCGACACCGAAGTAACAGAATCACGAGATATCCACAATCGACCACCAATCTCGGCGAGAATCTCAGAATTGGCAGAACGATTAAGGGTTATTGATACATGCATTTTACTTCCTAAATTAGAGTTGTACCTTATTTAGGATTCCTCTAGTATATAAAGAGCAACCATGTTCATTTGTAACACAATTATCACCTATGCAATTACTGAGAAATATAAATGCTCTACTCTTTTACTTGCTCTTAATTCTTGACTGCTCCTACTCTTCATATTATTCTTGTTGTTCTTACTGTTCTTGGCACTTGATCTCGAGCCTATCCCAGATCGAGGTCGATAACTTGCAATTACACTAGTTTGATCCATTTCAATCGTTTAATTCTTTTATTTATTTAGATATTTACCAATTGGCATTGAATTAACGTATTCTTATAACCACATTACAAGTTTAATTGTTACTCATATTTCGAGGTAAACAGTTTGACGCCTACCGTGGGGCTAAGGATACTAGTGATTGTTCAGCGCTAATCCTGATATAACATACTATTTTATATTTGTTTCTTGTCACGAATTTTGTTTTCAGGTGTCTTGGACTCCATGGAGAGAACGAGAATTTTATCCCTCCAGGAATTGAGGTGCCACAAGTTGACCTCGTAGGAGCGCCGCCCGCCACCCTGTTGATGTCAGTTCGCATGTTTCTTTGAACGCGGATTTAGGTGGAGACCCCGATGGAAGCGTACGCAGAGAGGGTCGGACTGACGGTCGAGGTACTCAGGGAAGAGGAGACAAATGTGTTAGTCTTCAAGTTATATTTGAAATGTTGCAAGCCCAACAAAACGCCATTGCTCAGCTGCAAAATCAGCACATGGCACCAAATAGGGTCGAACAAGAGGTTACTCGCCGTACCGAGCCAGTGCCTGAAAGGTCATGTGATAACACTTCGACAACCAATACTGCTATAATGAGGATGCTCGAGGAGCTTACGAAGAGGATAGAATTGGGAGAAAAGAAAATAGAGTCCAACGACTAGTAGGTGGAAACCTATAACTCTCGAGTTTATCAGATGCCGGGGCACCACCGTTCTTAAAAGGAATGGACTCCAAGAAGTTTGTGCAAAAACCATTCCCTCCGAGTGTGGCTCCGAAGCCCATCCCAAAGAAGTTCTGTATGCCCGATATACCTAAATACAATGGAACCTCGGACCCCAATGAACACGTTACTTCTTACACGTGCACCATAAAAGGAAATGATTTGGATTATGACAAAATCGAGTCTGTATTGCTAAAGAAATTCGGGGAAACCCTGTCAAAGGGAGCTATGATTTGGTATCACAAATTGTCGCCGAATTCTTTCGATTCGTTTGCCATGTTAGCGGATTCATTTGTAAAATCACACGCTGGTGCTATAAAGGTTGCAACTAGAAAATCAGACCTCTTCAAAGTTAAGCAGAAGGATAACGAGATGCTAAGAGAGTTCGTATTTCGATTCCAAATAGAACGTATGGAATTACCACCGGTTACCGACGATTGGGTTGTTCAAGCTTTCACCCAGGGATTAAACAAGCGGAGTTCGATCGCATCACGCCAACTGGAGCAAAATTTAATAGAGTACCCGGCTGTGACTTTGGAAGATGTCCAAAATCGATATCAGTCAAAGATTAGGGTCGAGGACGACTAACTGGGAGCCCCATCAGGTTCAGTGCATCCAAACAGGTCGACAGGTAAAAATCAAAGATATGTTGATAGAGAATAGAGGTCGAATAAATATCGGTATCAGCCATATGTTTCAGAAAGAATGAATAACCATCCGAGACGTAATTCTGCCCGGAATGAACGAAGGGGTGACTGAGGATAGAATCCTCGGGGACTCATTAGCAAAATTGGTTTTGACAAATATGCAGATCCCACAGAAGCGCCTCGACTATCAGAGTACAATTTTAGTGTCGATGTGTCGTGGATTGTATCGGCCATCGAAAGGATCAAAGACACCAGGTGGCCAAAACCTATACAAACTGATCCTTCTCAAAGAAATCCGAATCTAATGTGCAAATATCATGGCACACATAGTCATAGGACCGAAGACTGCATACAATTAAGAGAGGAAGTAGCTCGATTGTTCAACAAAGCCATCTTCGAGAATTACCCAATGATCGAGCCAAAAATCACTTAAGGGAGAGAGACACAAGCAGAAAGAACGAGCAAGAAGAACCTCAACATGTTATCCACATGATCGTCGGCGAGGTTGACATCCCACGGGGACCTATATTCAAACGCACCAAAGTATCAATCACAAAATAGAAACGGACTCGAGACTATGTTCCTGAAGGCACTCTCTCGTTCAACGAAGAAGAAGAAGAAGGCATCTCACAATCGCACAACAATGCCCCAGTAATTTCTATTTTGTTAAATAAAATTCAAGTTAAACGTGTTCTCGTGGATCCATGTAGCTCGCGAACATAATCAGATCAAGGGTCGTAGAGTAGCTCGGCCTGCTAGACCAGGTTGTACATGCATCTCGAGTCCTAAACAGCTTCAACATGGCTAGTGAAACAACGAAAGGGTAAATAATCCTACCAGTGAACGTGGTCGGGACCATCCAAGACACAAAATTTAATGTCATCGAAGGCGAAATGAGATACAATGCACTGCTCGGAAGGCCATGGATCCACAACATGAGGGCAGTACCATCGACTCTTCACCAAATGATGAAGTTCCCAACAGTGGATGGTAAGAAAATAATTTATGGGGAACAATATGCTGCAAAGGAAATGTTTGCAGTCGACGAGGTGACACCGATATCAGCGCCTTTGACCTCAGAAAAATTGAGTACCAAAGATAAGTAAGCGGCCAAATAGCAATCACTTTCCCCAGCCTCGAACGAATCAGATAAGCAGGTAATCGAAAAATATGAAGAGGATTTTCTCACTCCTCGAACTTTCGTCGTTCCCGAAGAATCGGATGCAACCAAATCAACAGTCGAGGAGCTGGAACATGTGATATTGATCGAGTATTTACCCGAACAAAAGGTATACCTGGGAACGGGGTTGACCCCCGAGCTCAGGAAAAAACTCATTCAATTTCTTATTGATAACATAGATTGCTTTGCATTGTCCCATTTAAACATGACAGGAACCCCACCCGAGATAACAACTCATCGTTTGAGCATGGAATCCCAAGTTCAAACCGATAAAGCAAAAGAGAAGGCCTCAGTCCGAGGTGAAGCACTCCTTTATAAAGGAGGAGGTAACCAAAATTCTTAAAATAGGGTCCATTCGGGAAGTAAAAATATCCCTAATGGTTAGCTAACGTAGTCGTAGTCCCCAAAAAAGGGAACAAACTTAGAATGTGTGTAGATTATAAGGACTTGCATAAAGCATGTCCAAAAGAATCTTTTCCTTTGCCTAACACCAATCGAATGATCGATGCCACGACCATCCACGAGATACTTACTTTTCTCGACACCTATTCTAGGTACAACCAAATCCAGATGGACCTAGTAGACCAGGAAAAAATGTATTCTATCACTAAGTATGGAACTTACTGCTATAATGTAATGCCCATCGGGCAAAAAATGCGAGAGATACATATCAACGCCTAGTTAACAAAATGTTTGAAGAACAAATAGGAAAATCAATGGAAGTTTCCATTGACGATATGTTAGTTAAGTCCCTGCGCGGAGAGGACCATTTGATTGATTTACAGGAGACATTCGAAATCTTGAGAAAGTACAACATGAAGCTTAACCCTGAAAAGTGTGCTTTTCGGGTCGGGTCGGGCAAATTCCTCGGCCTCATGGTGTCAAATCGGGGCATCGAGATCAACCCCGACAAAATAAAGGCCATCGAGGACATTACCATCGTGGACAGTGTGAAAGCTTTTCATAAGCTAACCGGACAGATAGCTGCCCAGGGACGATTCATCTCGAGATCGTCCGATCGGAGCCACGAGTTCTTTTCCTTACTCAAAAAGAAAAATGATTTTACATGGACCCCGAAATATCATCAAGCATTGGAGGAATTGAAACGATATCTATCGAGCCCACCTTTGCTCCACACTCCGAAGGTAGATGAGAAGTTGAACCTATACTTTGTGGTGTCTTAAATAGCCCTAAGTGGTGTATTGGTTCGAGAAGAACAAGGTACGCAATTTCCAGTTTACTACGTGAGTCGAACCTTAGGAGATGCCGAAACTAGATATCCACACTTAGAAAAACTGGCACTTGCATTAATAAGTGCATCTAGAAAATTAAAATCATATTTTCAGTGTCATCTCATATGTGTCATCACCACTTATCCCCTTCAAAATATTTTGCACAAGCCCGAATTATCGGGTCGACTGGAAAAATGGGTCGTCGAACTTGGCAGGTACGATATCGATATCAACCCCGAACATCTATCAAGTCTCAAATATTAGCAGACTTCGTGACAGACTTTTCACCGACCCTCTTACCCGAAGTGGAAAAGGAACTTATGATGAAATCGAGAACATCATCGAGGGTATGGACTCTCTTCACTGACGGTTCCTCGAATGTGAAGTGGTCCAGTTTCGGTAATGTTTTGAAACTTCCTACGGGGAATGTTATTAGGCAATCCATTAAAATTGACAAATTAACTAACAACGAGGCCGAGTATGAGGCTATGATTGTAGGTCTCGAACTAGCCAAAATCTTGGGAGTGGAAGTCATTGAAACTAAATGTGACTCCCTACTGGTAGTTAACGAGGTGAACGGAACCTTCGAAGTTCAATAGGACAGGATGCAGAGGTGCTTAGAAAAATTGCAGGTCACCTTGCACGGCTTCAAAGAATGGACTCTACAACATGTACCTCTAGAACAAAATACTGAGGCTGACACACTTACCGATTTAGGGTCATCGATTGACGAAGATGAGATCAGCTCGGTGACTGTCGTCCAACTCTCGAGATCTATAATCGAGGAAGGACGTGCTGAAATAATCTCTACAAGCTTAACCTGGGACTGGAGAAACAAGTACATCGAATACTTGAAGAACGGGAAGTTTCCATCGGACCCCAAAGAACCGAGGGCCTTATGAACTAAAGCTGCTCGATTCACATTAGGCAAAGACGGAACTTTATACAAGAGAACGTTCGATGGTCCTTTGGCAGTGTGCTTGGGACCGAAAGATACTGACTATGTTCTATGAGAAATCCATGAAGGCACTTGTGGAAATCATTCTAGCGCCAAGTCACTAGTTCGAAAGGTCATCGGAGCAGGATATTATTGGGATAACATGGACAAAGACTATAAGGAGTTCGTTCGAAGATGCGACAAATGTCAGAGGTTTGCGCCAATGATTCACCAGCCTTGTGAACAACTTCATTCGGTCCTATCCCCATGGACATTCATGAAATGGGGAATGGACATCGTCGGTCCTCTGACTATCATCGAAAACTTGAAAAAAGGATAAACGAAGCCAAAGGGAAATGGAGAGAAAATTGCCCAAGGTTCTATGGGCATTTCAGACGGCATCGAAGTCCAGTACCGGAGCAACTCCGTGTTCTTTAGTATATGGATCTGAAGCCCTAATACCGGTCGAAGTTGGAGAGCCCAGCACCAAGTTTTGACATGCAACGGAGGAATCAAACCACGAGGCAATGAATACCAACCTCGAGTTGTTAGATGAAAGACGTGAATCAGCACTCGTTCGAATGGCCGCACAAAAGTACGGGGTGTTACATAAAAAGCCTAAGGGTTTATTTCGATTACGAGCTGAACTACAACAGTAAAAAATTTCAACAAAGGCAAATAAGCATACGAAGGCATGAAAGAGAAATTTATGAAGCCATCAAAAACTTTCTATTACACCAAAAAACATGTACAAGGGGCCGATCAAAGCTTTACAAAAAAGAAAAGAAAAGAAGTTATAACCTAACTACGACTGGGGCTAGTCCCCTCAAGATCGGTTTCCTCCTGAGCAGCTTCTCCGGGGGCATCTTCTTCAGCACCCTCATCTCGGTCTTCTCCACTTCCGGGCCGCCTCGATTCCCCTCTGCGTCATCATCATTATCATCATCGGAAGAGGCGAGCTGCCTGGATTCGGTCTCAAGCTCCTTGGCCCGAGCAATTTCCTCGGAGAGGTCAAAACCTCGATCATGAATCTACTCGAGGGTTTCCCTCACAGACTGGCACTTTGACAAATCATTGAGCCATTGCTCCCGGTCGGAAGCCTCCCTTAGCCGAGTTTGCACTGCTTCGGCATCGGCCTGGTACGTGACTATGGACTTGTCCGCCATGACCTTGGTTTTTTCGATCTCAGCCTTGGCATCAGAAAGCCCGGCCTAGAGCTCTTCGACCCTCTTGGCCTGAGACGAACTTTTTTCTCAGAGGCTTTGAAGTTGGGCCTCTGCCGAAGATAATTTGGCCAAAGCTGCCTCTTTTTCCGCCGCAAAGCCGTCCATTCTAGCTTTCCACCAATCGCAATCGGTCTTGACCTGATTGACCTCCGCCCGTAGCAGCCCAATTTTCTCCACCTTCTGCTTCTGCTAAGATATTGAAGTATTAGCTTCCACATTTGGGTCGATTCCACACTTTACTAGAAGAGAGGTTACCTGCTTGTTTAACTCGGCCTCCTCTTCATGAGCCTTGTCCAGTTCCGCTTGAAGATCCTTTATGACCTCGTCCTTTTGGCCACATAGAAACTGGGCATTTCTCTCTTCCAAGACCCTTTGGAGATTGGCTTCACACTGACTAAGGTCAGCTCAGAATTTGGTAGAGGCCTATACAATGAATAAAAACACAAGTTAGATTTATGAGAAAGTAACCTTGGAAAAAAGGGGAAGGGGAATAACCAAAAAGCAACTGGCGTTTACCTTGGAAAAGTCGTCGAGCTTTCTCTATGAGAATCGAAGCGTCAGTAATATCGGAGGCATCATCGACACCCACAAAGAAATACCGGAAATGATCACCAATGCTAGAGCCTCCGCCGATCTTGGGGGTCTTCAGCCTTTGGGCATCCCTTATTGCCTCTTCAGAGACTGCCAGTATCGAAGGCAATTGACCCATTGTCATGGCCCCGAGCGAATCGCTCGGGTCTTTCTGTCCGATCTTCCTAGTTTCGGAGACGGCCCCGCCCGGCGTAGAAGTCAATGATCGAGAAATCATTTGGACCTTAGGAGACCTGGGGTTCACCCCCGAACTTTTCTTCGAAGCCTCCTCGATGTGAGGCTCGGTTATAGCAGGTGGCAGCTCGGAATGTGAGACGACCTCGGCGGCCTTTGGGGGCCGAACTATCAACGCCGAGGTGACTTCTTCTTCTTCCTCATCCTGGTCTTTCAGCTTTTGGACTGCATCCGATGAGAGACCGACCGCCCTTCTCCTCACCCTTCGAGGTTTGGGTTTGGAAGTCTCGGATTGCGGTAGATCTTTCCTCTTATTCTCCTTTTTCGGCCTCGGAGCCGGGGACTTAGCTTCGCCGCCATCACTCGAAGGCCTCAGGATGGTATCTTTTGTCAGGCTTACACGAAGAAGGATTAATAATGAAAAAAACATGAGATTACTTCGGAATACGTAAAAGAAGACCCTTACCGTGATTCTTGGCCTCCCACCTGCCTTTGGCAAAATACCTCCACACTCGTTTAGCTCGAGTCGAAGTGGAGGCGAGCTTGAGGATCCAGTCTTCGAGATTGGGCACCGCCTCAGGCATCCAAGGGGCGTCTGCATAATTAAAGGGAAATGTTAGGCAAACCAAAAAAACGCAGAATCAAAGCACAAAAATTCACTTAAGCTTGGCTTTCCACTCCTCAGGAAACGACATCTTTTCTTCTGGTATTATGTCACAGGTCCTCACTTGTTTGAATCGGCTCATCCAGCCTCGATCTTTATCTTCGTCGATATTCGAGAATAAATCTTTTGTTGCTCGGCAGTTGAGCCTAATTAGCCCTCGATAGAGTCGAGGCCTGTACAACCGAATGAGATGGTTCATTGTGAACCCCAACCCCCCGACCTCGTTGGAGTAGAAGAGCAACAATATCACTATGCGCCAAATGAAGTGTGGAGCTGACCGAGGGTAATTTCGTACCTCCGGTAAAAGTTAAAAATCAAAGGGTTGACGGGGCCCAATGTGAAGGGGTAAGTGTAAACACTTAAGAACCCCTTCACGTGGGTAGTGATGCTCTCTTCGGGTGTTGGAATACGCACCACTACCTCTGGACTCCATTTGCAGTCCTCCTTCATGGCATCGACTACACCCGATTTTACAGGCTCGAGGGTGAGCCAGTATCGAAGCAAGTTCAGGCTCAGAGAACACAAAGATTAAGGGATCGAGATCAGGTTAAACCGACACCGAAGTAACAGAATCACGAGATATCCGCAATCGACCACCAATCTCGGCGAGAATCTCGGAACTGGCAGAACCATTAATGGTTATTGATACATGCATTTTACTTCTGAAATTAGAGTTGTACCTTATTTAGGATTCATCTAGTATATAAAGAGCAATCGTGTTCATCTGTACACAATTATCACCTACGCAATTACTGAGAAATATAAACGCTCTGTTGTTTTACCCGCTCTTAATTCTTGACTGCTCATACAGTTCATATTATTCTTGTTGTTCTTACTGTACTTGGCACTTGATCTCGAGCCTATCCCAGACCGAGGTCGATAACTTGCAATTACACTAGTATGATCCATTTCAATCGTTTAATTCCTTTATTTATTTAGATATTTAACGATTGACATTGAATTAGATCATGTATCCTTATAATCACATTACAAGTTTAATTGTTACTCGTATTTCGAGGTAAATAATATTATACTGTATCGTTTGATGAATACAATTTTTGGATAGACTGTATCGTTTGTCATCGTTTCATGATATCACGCATCAGCAATATGAAGAATAAACTTGCAATATTATAAATATATTTATGATATGAGGTAGAATTATTATAGAAAAAGATAGAGGGAAGGATAAAATACGATTATTTATTAATAATGAAGGGCGAGATGAGAGAAGAAAACAGGGTAACGACGCGACCACATCAAATCGGTCGTTACATAATGTGACACTTTCCGTCGTTACGTAACGACAGATTTAACGATGTGATATGATAAAATTTAAGAAACAATCAAAACAAATATTGTATTTAAAATAGCAACACGATACGATACAATATTTAACAACTATCCAAACAAGCTGTTAATTTAGGATATTGTTTGCAGGGTTCTATGAAACCTAGATTAGCTAGAAGGTTAGGAGAATTGAATTTCTATCCATAAAAAGTTGATATATACACAATAGTCATGAGATTTTGCTGATCTAAGAAAATAGCAGTCTCATTCACGGCACCACGTCCTTTGATGGTCAAATATAATGTTTATTGATATTTTGTAAGTTTACCTTTCCTCTCAATTCGTAATAAAAAAATTTAATTACCAAAAAAAGTTAGTTTGAACACACCGCACTAAAGCATGGGTCAAGCAGTGGACTAGAGGCCTAGAGCATCAGCGGAATGTGCGTCCCAATGCACAGAAATACTCGCGAAATTCCAATGTCAGTACTCCCATTGCTTATCATAAAGAGTCTGGTCGATAACTTATACCACATTTATTTTTATTCTTTTGGGGTAAATTTAAATTACTTGCACTACAAATTCCCCTTTCCTAAAGTGGAGACATTGAGGTTGTTATTCTTGTCCAAATTCCTCTTTGTGAATATTAAGCATATTTCTGCGTCATGACTCATGACAAAGACATAAGTTAATGGAAATTGTAAGAGCCACAATTTCTTTTCTTTTTGTTTAAATCAATCTTTGCTTGATTTTTCTTTACAAAGTTCAATCAAAACAGGTCACACCGTCAAGGTTTATAGCGTAGTGATATCAATGAAAGTGTCCCACAAAATTTGTCATATTTCTTTTTATATTCAGACATCAACATTCATCTTTTTAAGGTAAAATCTTATTCACACTCAATGTTGTACCTTAAATTTTTAATTTAATTACTTAAATAAATTGAAATTTCAAATAACTTTTATACTAGAAGACAGAAGTCCGGAGTATGTTAATGCTGATACATGAGCTGCGGTAGATAAACTAAAAGGTAAAAATACGTGTAACTTTTTAAAGATGAATAGCGGTGAAATTGCTACTAATGATTAAGTAGGCGTTTGGACAATTGGACATAAGAATTGTAAAATTCTAAAAAATAGTGAAAAAATATTTCACGTGAAAATAATATTTGAAATTTAGAGTTGTGTTTGGACATAAGTTTTAGTTTGGGTTATTTTTGAGGTTTTGTGAGTGATTTGAGTGAAAATTTTAAAAAATAACTTTTTGGAGTTTTTTTAAATTTTTGAAAATTTTGAAAATGCATTTTTAAGTGAAAATTAAAAATTTTATTAACAAAAACTGATTTCGAAAAAAGTGAAATATTTTGAAAAAATGGAAATATTTTTTTTATGTCTAAACGGGCTCTAAAAGGCCGATTAAAAATTTCCTTGACGAAATCAAAGGCCGATGAAAACGACGCCGTTGTCATATCATTTTCTGTTTTTCCTTTCATTCGGATTCGGATCGTACCTGACTTGGGATTCCACAAAATTTGCAAAGAGGAAGAAGAGGTGTAAATCAGAAAGAAAGCTCAAAAATACAAAAAAGAGAAAAAAGAAAGCAAAAAGGAGGAGCGTGAAAATTGAACAAAAGGCTCACTAAAGAACACACTCATCATAGTGTTCTTCACGAGAAAAAGCTTACCCCTGCTCTCCTTTTCTACATATATATATATATATATATACTGTTTACATAAATAAATGTGTTTGCATGTATTGAGAAGAAGGAGTGGAGAAATAAGATGAATAAAGCTAGAAAGAAAAAGGGGATTTTTTTTTGAATCTGGGTATCCCCCAAATGCCTTTTCTTTATCTTCCTTTTTGAGCATTTAACTATGGCGGACGATTTCTGTTTCTTCACCAAGGTATTGTCTTTTTTTTTGTTTAAATTTGGATTAGCTTATAATAACAATTGGTTTGCTCTAATCCAAATTTATTCTGTTGAAACCCTGAAGGAAAATTTGATGTAGCAACACGATATTTAAAATCACAAGCATTTTAACTTCTGATTCAATTCCAGGATACTTTCATCATAAAGCCACCAAAGAAATCTCCATTGCTGCTGAGAATGGTGGTCTTATTTTTTGCAATGATATGTGGAATTTATATATGTTCAATTTGTCTGAAACAAATTGGTACGCGTTCTAGCGGACCGGTCACCACCAGTATTCATGTTGTTGAAAGGCCATGTGAGGCAACACATATTGAACCTTCAGAAAAACCTTATCTGCACTTCCCCAAGCCAAAAACTTTTAGCCGGTGAGATATTGACAATCTGTTTGTATGTTTTAGTATCTCATTGTGGATAAAATTACTGACTAAATCCTGCTGTATCAGGGCTGAGTGTGCTTGCAATCCTGTAAGGTTTTTCGCAATTTTGTCCACTCAGAGATCTGGTAGTGGATGGTTTGAAACATTGTTGAACAGCCATATGAATATAAGCTCTAATGGGGAGATTTTTTCTGTTAAAGCCCGGAAAAGTAATGCATCAACAATTTTGGAAACATTGGACAAACTCTATAACCTAGACTTTTTGACCAGCGCTTCCAAGAATGAATGCACAGCTGCAGTTGGTCTGAAGTGGATGTTTAATCAGGTGGGTGCCATTTTTAAAATTCTATTTCTCATGTCTGTTCCTAAATATGTGATCACGAGAACATAACTACGTTGTAAACGTAGCTGGGATTTATAGAAAACCTTCTGTAAACTCGATTCATTTTATCAACCTTCTGTGCTAGTTGTTAGTAATTTATATAGTGGATATACGAGGTTGCTTCTTGATTTTTCGAATGTGAAGTTGGCATGTTTGTCTATCATACGAATTTGCTCTTTTCATTAAGCTGTCATTTTGGTCGTGATAAACACACAAGTTTGATTAAGGAATTAAAAAAGGGGAAGATTGCTGGTGGTACAATGGAGTATTCAGTACCTAGCTGCGTTAGCTCGTCTTGAAGCGTTGCTCCTCTTCCTATGTTAGCTCATATGTGAAACATGCTAGCTCTGTTTTTAGAATTTGGGTCGATGTCTTTTTTCTTATAGTCGTTCTCTCATTCACCAAACTGTCTGTATGTGTTTGAATATGTAGTTATCACGTTGCAATTCTGGACTTGCATAATTAGTTAAGTTATGATGGTTTCTTATCACTTGTCTGCCGCTTTAATATGGTATATAGTAGATGAACGAAACTAGATCATGTGGAATCATACTGAATATTTGAAGTTGATATTTTGTACCGTGCTACAATACCAATCCTTGAAGTACTACAAGCATTGTGATTTCAGGAACAAAAAAAAGTATGTGATGTGTATTTTAGTAGAAAAATACAAAAGTTCCCAGATACAACATGCTTGGCTCTCCCTCCCCCCCCCCCCCCCCCCCCCCCCCCCCACAAAAAAAAAAAAAAAAAAAAAAAAAAAAAAAAAAAAAAAAAAAAAAAAAAAACGCAACCTGTTTTGTTTGAAAAGTAAAGAAGTATTAGAACTTCTTATCTCATGTCTGCTTTTCGTGAAAAAATACCAATTGAAGTGGAGGGTTTCTTCAAACCACAAGGGATCCTATGGATATGTAAGATACAAATTTCCAATCCTAGCAAGAAAGGGAGGGAAACAGATACTCAATTTAAAGTGATAAACAGAATTGCATACTCGATCTCGTACATATAGGAGTAGTATTTTGCAGGAAGCCATATCCGATGTCACCACTGATCCACCCATGTACAACGGAAACTAGGTAGAAAAAAATTGTGAAAATTGGTCTCCATGATACATCACATTACGGATAACTAAATCATGTAAAAATTGGTCTACACGATACATTACCTTGTGAAGAACTAGATCATGTAAACTCTGAAATTACCTTACGCTTTGGTGGCTTGGTTCCTCATGTCATGGTTATGGATCATGATGGACTGCATGGGCATTTCTATGTTATTACAGGGTCTATTGCAGCATCACGAGGAAATTGTTGAGTACTTCAAAAGGAGAGGAGTTTCTGCAATTTTTCTCTTCAGAAGAAATCTTTTGCGCAGAATGGTTTCGATGCTAGCAAATTCCTATGATCAAAATGCTAAGCTGTTAAACGGAACCCATAAGTCTCATGTGCATTCTCCTGTGGAGGTCAGTCGGATAAATCCCTATGATGTAGAGACACATGCTTATGTCTTCATGCTGTCTTAAGCAATCATGTTGTGCAGGCTGAGATACTTGCAAGTTACAAGCCTACAATAAACACAACCACGTTGATCGCTAACCTGAAACAAGTACAAGATGTGGCTGCTAACGCTTTGGAGTACTTTAAGAGCACTCGGCATATAATCTTGTTCTATGAGGACATAATAAAAAACCGGACTGTAAGATGTTGCATATTCTACTATATCCCTGATAATTTGGTTCTCTTGTGAGGAAGTTCGTTTTATATGCCTACTACCTATCGTTTTGTCACAGATACTGAATGATGTGCAAGATTTCCTGAAGGTTCCAAGAATGGACCTCCATAGTCGTCAAGTGAAGATACACAAGGGGCCATTGTCTTCACAAGTTGAAAATTGGAACGATGTTGAAAAGACGCTCAAGGGAACATCTTATGAAAGCTTCCTACAGGCAGATTACAAAATATAAATGTGCAGTCCTTGTGTATATGTAGCTTGTATTGTTTAACTTTATTCTTTCATTATTTATGTGTAAGCAGAAGCTAAAAGGGGAAGTTCTGGTTAAGATTTTGGTTGCAGCAGGCTGTCTTCGAGTTCCCCTCGTTTCAGTTTATCAATTTTGGGTATGCAGTTGACGCTTCATGTCAAGTAGGTTTTCTAAGCTGACTGAATGAAAGTAGCATTTTTGATCTCGAACCTTTTCTTCTCTCATCATTTTGGAATTGTGAAATTATTCAATGTGGCATTGCATTTTTCACTGTAGGTAAATCACACATGTGATTAGGGGTGTTCGTAAAAACCTGAAAAACCGAACCAAACCGAATACCAAACCAAATCAGTCAAAAAAAAAATCGATACCTTTTAGGTTTGGTTTAGCTTTGGTTTTGAATTTTAAAAACCGATCAAATCTGATTTGGTTTTGATTTTTGTCAAAAAATAACCGAAAAACCCAATCCAAACCGACTATAAAAGTAGTTATTTAAGTTTATTATTACACACATATGTGTGTGTGTGTATATATATATATATATATACACATATTTATATAAAGTTTCTAAAACATATTAGTCATTTATATTTTTAGTCTAGTTGTTTGCTATTATAATAATCTAATTATTTGTCTTTACATTCTAATTTGATTGGTAGTTTTCTTTTGCTAAGTACAAGAATTTATTTCATGTTAAAAATAATTGATTTTTAATTGAGTACTTTAGTTATTCGTCACTATTTAATTCAATTATCATCAATATATCTTAGTAAATGATGGATTCTCAAAGAGCAGTTGATTTGATAGTCTTACGTTCACCGGAATATGTATTTAGTAGTGTACGTCTCATATTTAAGGGGAAAAATCGATGAATAACCGAAAAACCCGAATCAATAAAAAACCAACTTAATTGGTTTGGTTTGGTTCCAATATTTGAAAAATCGACTTAATTAGTTTGGTTTCTTTTTAGGGATAAATCGACCCAAACCGAACCATAAACATCTACGATTTCAAAATCAAGCTATGAATACCAGTACTCCTAGTGCTCATATATAACCGAATTAGAGAATTGTGAGGCTTAATTGGCCACCATGTAAAGAATGAGTGAAGTTGATGAAAATGTACCTGGAAAAAAGCAATAGATCAAAACAACCAAATGTTTAGCATTCATTTGATGCTGGTACCTAGAGCTTTGATCTTACCAGCTTAATCATAAAATTTGTTTGGCGTAAAATGGAAGAAGAGAAGTCAAACGATTTAAGGTTTTTTTAATCTGTTTGTATAAAAAAAAGTTGATGGTTTGTTACGTTGAATAATGTTCGGTTACAGTTATTATGCTAATGTGCATTTGAACCAAAATAAAAACTCAATCTTAAAAGCAGGGGTGTTCAAACAGATTCGAAAAACGGACCAAATCAATTAAAATACCCGATTAGATTTAGTTTGACTTGGTTTGATATTGAGTAAAAAAATCGCACCAAACCGACATATAAATATATAAATATATATATATATTTAACACTTTATATTGAATCTTCTTTAAAAACATATTCAAATATTTGGGATCCTCTCGTGTGTTAACCTATAAAGCGTACATTAGCTAAAAATTATTGTTAGACGACTAAGAAAATAACTATCATGTATTACTAAAAAAATTCTCCATTAGAATATTTTAATAGATCATATGTTTGTCAATTTTTTCAATATTTACTAAACATATACTATTCACTTGTCAAAGCTTTATCTATAACTTTAACAAAGTAAGATTTGAATAACACTCATGTAAAAAAAAAAACGAAAACCCAAAAACCCGACAAAACCGAACCAATCCAAACCAATATAACTGGTTTTGTTTGATATTAATAAAAACCGAACCAACCCGATCCATACAATTAGAATGCTAATAAGTTGCTACAATGTTACCTTATCTTTTGACGAATATATATACTATTATCTTTCGACAAGTTTATATTTCCAAGTTGCAATCATAATTCAGAAGATCTAGTACTATAATCTATACTATATTATCCTTAGCGAAATATCGTTCATTTTTTTACCCTTTAAAAAATAAGTTTACATTAGAAAAAATAGTTATTTATTATTTCTTAATATTTTATAATATTCATTTAATTAATCTCCTACTATTTAGGAATGATCATTTAATTATTCTCCTAATATTTTTAAACTAGGAAAGTTCCTTAATATTTAGGAATAGTCATTTAATAATTTCCTACTATCTAAGATAGTCGTTTAATTATTCTCCTAATATTTATAAACTACGAAAGTTTTTCATTTAACTCCATTTATATTTAGGAGTACCAAATTTTTTCTTTTAGGTTTTCGAGGAGGTCTTTTTAGTTAATGAATTCTGCATATAAGTTTGTAATTTTTCTTTAGTTAATAAAGTTTTGACGTAGTTAGTTATAAAAGTTTCGGTACGAACTTATTAGGATTAATTTATAAAAAAAATTAGGTGAAAAATGAGCCTTCTGAACTTATTTGTGGATTAGGGGTCTTTATTTTATTAATAAAGTTTTCTTTGTAACTATATATAATTTTACCTTATATAAGTGGGCGTTTGACATAAAAATTGTAAAATTCTAAAAAATAGTGAAATTTCTTTTTCAAGTGAAAATGATACTTGAAAATTAGAGTTGTGTTTGGACATAAATATAATTTTGGGTTGTTTTTGAATTTTGTGAGTGATTTGAGTGAACATTTTGAAAAATAACCTTTTGGAATTTTTAAAATTTTTGAAAAATTCCAAAGTTCATCTTCAAGTGAAAATTGAAAAATTTAGGGCCAAATACTGATTTCGAAAAAAGTAAAATATTTTCGGAAGAAAGTTAAAAAAGGTCTGATGTCCAAACAAGCTCTAACAACTTGTTTGGATGGTTGTTACGCATTGTATCGTATTGTATTGTTTTTCCAGAACAATGCTTGTTTTATGGTTTATTTAAAATTAGTTGTATTGTATTGTTAAATCCATGTTCCGGAACAATGAAAAAACCTATTTTTTGGAACAACCGATTTAGTGTGGTGAGATTGTTTCCTATTTTTCTTTCTAATTATGCCCTAACTTGGAGTACTTTATAATTCTATTTTATCCTTTACCCTTTTTTATTTTAAATAATAGCAAAGTTTCGTTCTCATATAATTCTATAATAAAATTCTACGTGAAATCTAATAATCTATATAAATTCTCAATGACAACATCCCAAATATAACCTATATAATAACCTACATACGTGAAAAAAGTTGTTTTGTTATTCTGTCGCTTCTCCATACTCTTCAGGTAAAGGTTTTGTTTTACTTTTGTGTGAATGGATTCTACTTAACATTTTTTTTTTTAATTTTTATTATTATTATGATCTAATTGTGAATATAGTGTACTTATTATTATTAACTTGTTCAATTAATTTCGATAACATTTGCATGAATTTAATTTCTTAATACATACATACATACATCCATATATATATATATATATATATATATATATATATATATATATATATATATATATATATATATATATATAAGACATAATTAGGGATAAATTAAGTAGAAAGGATTTTCTTAAATAATTTTTATGTGTAATTCTTGATAAATTAAATATTTAAAACAATTGAGGGAATTTTAGTAAACTTATAAGATACAGTACAATACGATATAGTCAAACCAAACATCAAAATATTATTTAACAACAACAAACAATATAATCTATCCAAACATTGTATTCATAAAATGATATGATACAATACAATACGATACATTATAAAATAACGGGGAACAGTGATCCAAATAGAGTGTAAATTTTCTTTGTATATTTACTCATATTTTCAAAAGCATGTTATGTTAAGTAGTAAAAACCTAGAGATTTTACCTAGCAAATTAAAATTCATTGTACTTTAGTTTTTATGGATCCATTAATAAAGCATCAAAGGACTATCGTAGGATAATTTTTCTTCACTTTTTAAGTACTTATACTTTTACCTGTAACTTTTTATTAGTTTATAAAGAATACTTTATAATGTTTAATCGTAAAAGTTTGTATATAATTATATAGGACGTGTATTCTAAGACTAGTCGCTAGAAATATTTCAACAAGAGACTCAATTATTCTGAACTTCGTTTTGAGCACAAAGCCACACCGTGAAAACAACGGAACGGAGTTGTAAAATCTTGCGACATCTTCACACGTCAACATGGACAGATGACCAGCATGTGCCTTACGCGCGACGACATGCTGGCCATGAACATTCATACAAACAACCATTCAACGGTAAAAACTGTCTCGATCCATGTTTTCACCGAACAGTAGGGCTGTTCATTTAGATTGAATATTCGAAATCTGAACCGATCCATTCAATTTCAGATTTTGAATTGGATCGAATTTAGGATAGTGTTTATAAAAAATTTCGGATTTTAGATTGGATTCAGATTGATATATTTTAATTCGATCCGATTCAAAATTTGAAATTATTAGGCAATGTATAAATGTTACACTTTAATTTCGAATAGTCAATACTTCTTTTACATCTTCCTCCAAGTTATTAGCTTTACAATTGCTAGAGTTAACTATATTGGCACCATAGTACTCTCATAATTGTATAAACATGAATTTTTCTTAATGCATTGCCTCTTTTACAAAGAAAATATACATATTAGTTTGCAGCTTTGAGGCATTTACGATCCGAAATTTGATCTGATCCGATATAATTCGGATCAGATTCAGATTGCATTTTCTATAATTCGAAATCCGAATATGAAATGTGCTAAATCCGATCCGATCCGTGCACAGCCCTACCGAACAATACTTGCTCTATCCGATTCTCAATAAGTGACTAGTTTTCCTTTTTATTTTGGTCCAAAATAAGTATCCAGTTATGTAATCAAGAAAGAATTTAATTTGTTTTTACAAAATAATCCCTATGTATATATCCCTAAAAAAAGTTCTTACTTCTCACATTAGATATTTAATTAAGGGTAGTTTAGTCATAGTATGTATTTTTATATAGAATTTAGTACTTTCTTAATGGACGTGGTAAAAGCAAATTGGTCACTTATTGTGAATCAGATGGAGTAATAAATTGAAGTGAAAATAAGTGCTAATTACTTGTAATTAAGTAAAAACAGCGCTTCTGAAAACAAATTTAATGTATTGATTTAATTAGCTACTTCCTCCGGTCCAAAATAAATAATTTTTTACTGTTTTTCACACAGATTAAGAAATTTACCATTTAATATTAATTAGTAATGAAATTGATCATATTAATCTTTATTATCTCACATAAATACTCCTAACATATACTCCAAAAATAATATAAAAAAATAATTAATTCATTCAAAGTCTGAAAAAATCACTTATTTTAGATTACATAAAAATAACAAAAAACCCCTTATTTTGGATAGAAGGTAAAACACAATAAGTATGATTAAATAAATTTCTCCTGCCAATACCCAATAGTTTAACGTTTGCTCAAAATATCATGTAGTACGAAATGGACGGTTGCCGTGACGAACCGCCGATAAATGTTTGACTTCAAAGAAAAGCTACGACAAGAAAGGGACCCACGTTTGCCACCGCGTATCAGTTGGTCCCACAACCAACTTGTCTCTAAACTTGTTCATCAACGGCCACCCTCAAACCCTCGCTTCTCAATTAGACGGCCAAAATTGAACGTCGTTACGCACGAGAGAGACCCTAGATCTCTATAGTATCTCTCTTCGTTATATAGTAAGCCGACTCCCTCCTAGTCTCCCTCTTTTCCTCTTCCTCTCTCTCGTGACCCAGATACCCATTGCTCATTCTCTCTCTCTAAAACTTCCTTACAAAAAGCGTGAAGCAACTAGAGAGAGAGACAGAGAGAGAGAGGAAGAGGTGGTAAAATTGATTAGTGAAATTGGTGGGAAAATGAACGGAGGAGATATGAATCAGCAACAGCAGCAGCAACAGCAGCAACAGCAACAACAGCAGCAACAGCAACAACAGTGGATGGCGATGCAGCAGTATCAACAACAATGGATGGCGATGCAGTATCCAGCAGCAGCAATGGCGATGCAGCAACAGATGATGTATGGTCAGCAATACATGCCTTACTATCAGCAACATCAACAGCAGCAGAAGATGCAGCAGTCTCCTACTCAGATTCAGAGCTCATCTGAAGATAATAAAACGATCTGGATTGGTGATCTTCAGCAGTGGATGGATGAAAGTTATCTTCATTCTTGCTTTTCTCAAGCTGGCGAGGTTCGCCTTTTTCTCCCATTTTTCTCTATCATTCAAGTTTCGTAGCATTCCCTGCTTGTATTTGAGTACTTGATTGTCGTGATTTCATTGCTTAATAAATTTTAGTTAATTATAAGTAATGTGAAGTGCCAAATCCTGTATTATTGTTAAGAAGAACTCACTCACCCTATTTAACTTGCTATTAGTTGGGAAGACCTTACCGAGATCTCAGTCAATGCAGCGGTTTGAGATTCAAAGGAGAATTCTTGGGATCTTGTGTCGCCTCTATTTTTATTAGTTTTTTTTCCCTTTGGCCATCTAAAAGGGAAGATTCCAGGTCAAATATCGATTTCTAGTTCGATAGCTGTTTGGAGTATTTGATTTTCGTGATTAATTTCTTTATTGACTTTAGTCAATTAAAAGTAATGTGAAGTGTCAAATCTTGTATCATGATTAAGGTGAAGAAACTCACCCAATTTAACTTGCTGTTATTTACTGAGATCCGAGTCAATGCAGCGGTTTGAGGGAAGTGTGGACTGTGGAGAACTTCGAGTCAAATATTGTATTCTAGTTTGTGAAGCTAGAAATATCTCTTCACACAAAAATGTTTGGGATAAGAAGAATTCTAAATGCATTTGAATATACAGAAAAAATGCATTTTCGTGCCTTAACTTCTCACTGTTACATTCTAAAAGTACACCATCAAGTAGCTAACTCGGTGGCATCCAGTTTGTCGTAGAAATTCACCTTGGGTTCGAATTTGGGGATTTGAGTCAGTAAAAAGATAAATTTAACTAGATTGAGACACAAGTGTTGTTAGTTTTGTGAGAATTCTTATTACCAGGAAACAGCTAGAAGAATAAGAAGCCCAAATCGGCAAGTCTCTAGGAGAAGCAAGAAGGCGAAGAATGAAACAGAAAGAAAGAGGAAGCTGTTTCAGGTGGTATGGGGTATAGTATACTGTTAGAGAGATCTTAGAAGCATAAGAATGCCAGAATGTTTTAAAGAAGAAGTCGAGGAGGTACGTGATGGCGAGGAAGGATGAAGCTCTGGAAAATAGAAAAAAAAAGGAGTGAAGAAGAGAAGGAAAGAAGAAAGAGAATGAGAAGCGGTGAAGAGAGAATATCTTAGTTTTTGAATTTTCGGGAATGTCTCAGCTGATTTATTAGTTTTAGTTGTTCTTGTTTTAAGATTATTTGTGACAGAGGTTGGTGATATTGTTATAGCTACTAAACTTGAAGCAAGAAGCTTTGATCTTAGCTTGTTCAATGGTTTTACACTAGAGAATGGGAGTAAATGCGGATGCCAAAAAGCTTTTCCTTGCTCAAAATAGAGATTAGAGATGGACGTGAAATTGGACCAGCTGCATTTAAAGAATTCTAGCAAGTTTTGCTTTTCTTTTCTAGAATTCCCTAGCCTTTCCTATGACTGTAATCTTGTGGGAACCTTTTTTTGTGTGGTTGAAATAAAATTATCTCAAGCATATCTTGTTCAAGCTTATATATCACTACTCATATAGAGTACAATAGTTGATTATTAGTTTGCAATTTAAGCGTGCACTCTGTAATAGTACCTGACTATGGGTCATATATCATGCAGGTTATTTCTGTGAAAATTATTCGAAACAAGCAGACAGGTCAATCAGAGCGTTATGGATTTGTTGAGTTCAATACTCACGCAGCAGCGGAGAAAGTGCTACAGAGCTACAATGGCACTATGATGCCTAACGCAGAGCAACCCTTCCGTTTAAACTGGGCTGGCTTTAGCACTGGTGAAAAGCGTGCAGAAACTGGTTCTGATTTCTCGATTTTTGTAGGAGATTTGGCTTCTGATGTTACCGATACAATGTTGCGTGACACATTTGCTAGTAGATATCCATCTCTTAAAGGTGCAAAAGTAGTAGTAGATGCAAACACAGGCCACTCCAAAGGCTATGGCTTTGTAAGGTTTGGTGATGAAAGCGAGAGGTCTCGGGCCATGACTGAGATGAATGGTGTATATTGTTCCAGCAGGGCCATGCGTATTGGTGTTGCTACCCCAAAGAAACCATCAGCACAGCAACAATATTCTTCCCAAGGTACGTGATATTGTTCCCGGCAAGCCATTTAGCAAACTAAATATACTGGGCATCAGATGACCATCAACGTGTGCTGTTTATAATCTTGTCATCCATATTAAATGACTTCTCCTTTCAAGATTCAAAAGGACAGATTTTTCACCAAAGCTTTTTAAAGATTCTTTAACATTGTTGCATCTTGTGGAATCTTTTTTTTTTACTTCTTAAAATGTTCGAATTTTATTGTTTCCAAAAAATCGAAAAAACTACTAATAATAAAAAATCTGAATCAGATCATTTTCCATTTCAGTCCAGAAGTTAGTCCAATTGATGCTTGAAAAACATAATGTGATATGTTGTTTACAAGACTGTAAATTTTTTTAAACTTGGCTGCACAAGTATTTTTTGATAGGTAACCTGGCTGAACAAGTTATTGGTAGCAAAACATGCATACATTGATGGTCGAAACATTGAGAAATCCTGGATGCACCAAATTTTGCTAGATTTATGGAGCTTGATTTTCTTCTTGTAGTTTATTGTGACCAGTTATTTCTTTCCTATGTGCTAGCAGTTTCATCATATTTTAAATGTCATATTCAATTTTTATATTGAGGCCGGAACTTCTTATTCTAATTGTTCAGCTGTGATATTATCTGGTGGATATGCATCAAATGGTGCTGCAACCCATGGATCCCAGTCTGATGGCGATTCATCAAACACTACAGTAAGTGCTTCTTTTTCTTGTGGAAGTTGGTCATATGTTATTTGCTTGACTCTTTAATCAACTAATACTTATAGAATAATAGTTGGTTTCTTCTAACTTCTATTTATGGTAGATTTTTGTTGGAGGACTTGATTCTGAAGTCACTGACGAGGAACTAAGGCAATCCTTTAATCAGTTTGGAGAAGTGGTCTCTGTGAAAATACCTGCTGGAAAAGGATGTGGTTTTGTGCAATTTTCTGACAGGTAATTAGCTATATTGCTTGACATGAAATTCAAGGTGGTTAAGTAGCTTGTGAACTTTTTATTAGTGTATCATTGTCTGAAACATTGGGAGTGACAGAACTGATGTTACGGGTATTGAGGCATGGAGATTAATTGGTACATATATTCAGTATCTTTCAGCATTTAATCTCATTTGATCGTGTACCATTTAAATAAATGGATTATCCTAGATATTGAGTTAAAAAGATCAGTGGTTTTGGTTTTTGATTCTTGAAAAGTTGCCTAGGACTGAACACAAATACGTTCTGAGGATAAAATGTTGTGTAAATTGTGTGCAATTCCTGTTTATTGGCGAAGTATGAGTCTCATTTTTTTATATTTAATAAGATTGTGAAGTTTAGATTCTGTTTCCTTTTGGTCCATCATTTTAACCTTACATTCTGCTAACTTATTATTTGTAAAGCTTGGTTGCTTTATCTACCCTTTTTTTGTTTATTTTTTCTTGAACCATCCAATATTGTGTTGGTTCTCCTTGCTTTTGACAGTTATCAACTCAGCTTCATTTTTGCTCTGTATATCTTATGTTTGCACATATATTTCTTTCCTTTCTTCTATCTCACCAAGCTCCTTCTGCAAGATTCTATTATGTTCTTACTTTCAAAGTAAGTTTAACACAGCAAATCTCATCACCGCCATCTTCTGTTGCTAACATTAGTGTGCGAGCAACAATAGACTATTAGCAACTGGCCTTTGAATTTCTTATCAATATGAAAATTATTGGGGCTCTCACTTTATTTTTCGGGCCACAAGGTTCGCTGCTAGATGGTAAATTCCTTTTGGATTCCGAGTGAATGTAGAAATTTGTATGTAAGTAGAAGTAAAACTTTTCTGAATATCAGATCTCTTTCCTTTTTTGGTTAGGACATGAATTTTGAACTGCCCCAAGTGTCGTGAGTAACTTGCTTGAAAGGGAATACAACTGGTGGTAAAAACAATCTTATGGACAAATAAAACTGAACATACTGCCAGAGTACCATAGTAAACCTAGGCAGTTAAATGGGGAAAAGACACGAAGTTTTTAGGTTATTGCTAATTTATAAAATAGAGTAGTCTTATGCTGAAGCCTTTAAATGCAGCACAAATGCAGCACACAGAATATGATATTTTCTTTGTGCAATTTGCAGTACAATCAAGATGTAAATATTTTTTGCTGACTTTTCCAATTCCTACATGTTTAACTGATTAAAAGATCTTTCCTGCTGTACATACCTGTATCTTGTTGGTGCAATTAGTGAAATAGATCTTTCTTGTAATAATTAAAAAAAAGGAAGCATGCTTGACTACCTTCTGGGTTTTTATGTTCCGTAGGAGCTTTGCACAGGAAGCGATACAAAAATTAAGTGGAGCAATAATTGGCAAGCAGGCAGTTCGTCTTTCCTGGGGACGAAGTCCAGCAAACAAGCAGGTAACTCCCACAGGAATATTCTTAATGTAATATATCAACTCTTGATCAAAAAAGAATTTTTTAAAACAGGGAAAAGAGAAATCAGCCTGCTTTCCCAATAGAAAAGTTAAATGACAAGGCCGGTGATCTGATCAGTCTGTGACCCTTTTAAAGTCGGACTCTTTTCCAAAATGATCAAATGTCCTAAAGTCAACCTCGTTCACGGAATGATCGCTAATGTTCTACAAAAGCTTTACCTTTTATTTGTTCTTGTGGTACAATGTCTTCTTCAACCCGTCTTTTTGTTCTCCAATTTTGCAGATGAGAACTGATTCTGGCAGTCAGTGGAATGGGGGTTACTATGGAAGGCAAAATTATGGAGGATATGGATATGGCGCATCGCCAAATCAGGATTCTGGCATGTATGCTAATGGAGCAGCTTATGGAGCATCCTCTAATGGCTACGGGAATCACCAGCAGCCTGTTAGCTGATCTCTAGTGGACTCTGCCACTAAATGAGAGATTGCCAAAGCTCTCTCTTCTACTTTTGGGGATCAAATTTATATTTGACTTATAAGCTTAAAGCATATAGTGTTTGATGAGAATTTTGTAGCTGGATTTATTTTATGCTTAGTGAGTCCAAGATATGTTAAACCTAAACTTAGAATGATTGGTGAACTTCGATTTTTCTCCTGTTTTTTTCCATCTCTTTGTCTCTGTCTGCACCTTTTTTCAGATAGACTTCACAAAACCAACTGGCTAGGTTCAAGAAATGAGGAACCATTCATACTGAATCACATACGCCATAAATTCTCCATTTTATCAATCCTATTTAATCTGCATGTCTTAACAGAAATGGCTTTGAAAACGATTTCTCTTTATCTCATTGTTCTGCAACTTCTTAGAAGCAAAAGATTCTTGTATCCAGAGCGAAAGTATGCAAAGATAGAAGTGTCATAAAGATGGAACTTTATATTCATCAAATATTTTTTGTAAAAATAGCACGGGCTAGCCAGTTTTCGGATTGTCATTCAAAAATAGTCGGCGTTTGCAAAGTCATTGAAAAATAATCGCTATTTTGCTGCAACACAGAGAGTTCCAGTATAATATAGTGGAGATCGGTGCATCTGTGTATGAACTTCCAGCATATTATGTTGGACCGATATATTATATTGGAACTCCAGTATATTATGCTGTAAGTCCAGTAGGATCGAAGAAATCCAAAAATAGCAGATTTACAAGTGGTCATTCAAAAATAGCCACAGTTTCAAAAGAATCAAAATTTAGTCACTTTTTATGTAAAGATAAATCTGAATTAAAAAACGGTTCAAAATTCGGAAAATACTCCAGCATAATATACTGGGATTCCAACATAATATACTGGAATTCCAGCATAATATACTTGAATTCCAGTATAATATTTGGAGGAATGAGAATATAATTATGGGCAGCCCGATGCACCTGCTATGCGCGGGTGTCACGACCCAAAATTCACTAGTCTTGACAGCACCTAACACAATCCGCCAGGTAAGCCAACCAATAGCTATCCAATTCCACTAATATTAATAAGACAATTAAACAAAAGGAATTATCTAAATCTTATACATTTCTCACGGACTGGTAGTACAAATCATAAGCTTCTAAGAATAGAGTTTACAAAGCGGAAATGAAATAAACATAGTTTGTTTGAAAAGTACATAAACAGAGCTTTATAATCTAAGGCTACCCCGAACAAAAGAGGTAGTTGCACAAGGATGCATGTAAGTCTTCAAATCCAGCAACCATCGAACACAACAACAACAACAGCTAACATCTGCACGCAAAGTGCAGAAGTGTAGTATCAGTACAACCGGCCCCTTTTACTGAGTAAGTGACAAACCTAACCTTAGCTTGAAAGCAGTGTCGAGCTGAAACATAGGTCGGGTCCAACACCAATAACCAATAGCAGTTCATAACAACGTAAAACATATAAATAAGAAAGTAACTCAGAGATAAAAATGCTCGGTTTTTTCACAATTTTTCGAAAATAGTTCCACTTTTCAAGAATATCAATGAAAATTCAAATCCTTATCGAAATCGTCGTAAAATATGAGATAGTTTGAAAACTGTAAATTTTTCCAGAAATCTTTTTCACAATAAATTAGATGTTTCGTTTTCTTTTCAGACAGCAAGTGTGAAGTACCTCTCTATTCCCACATATCAATATGTGTAAAAAGTCATGAATGACGTGATACCGTACAATATGAGGAAAAATGCATCTCTATGCCTATATGTCACGTGTGCATGCGAATGCCATGTATCTCAGAGATGAATCATGTACTCACACTATCAGAGTACTCAATCTCACTGTCTCATACTTTTCACTCATCATGCTCAACCACTCGGTACTGTATATGGCCCATACGACCCCAGAGAGATCCATCCCGGAACGTGTACAACACTGATTATAAGTCATCCATTACCGAGGAAAAAGGACAATCCAACCATGTGGAGAAATCCATCTCCAGATATCAAGTACTTCGGACAAATCCATGCCCAGGGAAATCCATCCCTCTGTAATATCATCCACGCTCACTGGGGTGTGTACAGACTCCGGAGGAGCTCCTATAGCCCAAGCGCTATCATAAGCCAGATCCCGACATAAATCAATATAACATGCTACAACGTGCAACCCGATCCCATAACTGTCACTCATAATCAGGCTCTCAGCCTCACTCAGTCATCAATCTCTCCAGTCTCACTCACGGGCTCACAATGTTATGAAACTAGCCCGACAACAATGATATGATGCATCAATAAATGACAACTGAGACAAGATATGAATGCACGAATATGACTAAGTACGAAATATCAATGAAATCAATGAGATGACAACAAGTAACGACCACTATGAGTCCTAACAATATCAACATAAAGCCTAAAACAAGTTATCTAGCATGATTGACAACTCATTTACTTAATCACATGGTGATAACACATATATCAACAAAATAGGGCCACTAAACAGTGCCATGAAAACAAGGGAGTCACAATTCACAGGGTTCACGCCCACACGCCCATCACCTAGCATGTGCGTCACCACATCATCTATCACATAACACGTAATTCGAGGTTTCATACCCTCAACACTAAGTTAGAAGAGTTACTTACCTTGAACGAGCCAATACCAATGCCGAGCAAACAAAACGAAGCTCCAAAGATGCCATCACGCGCGTTCCGACCTCCGAACGGCTCGAAGCTAACCACAAACAACTCAAATACATCAAACAAGGCTAAAGGAACCAATCTCAATCAGAAAAGATCAATCTTGAAACAAAACTCGAAATCGGCCTAAAAGACCAACCCCGACCCGCACCTCGAAACCCAACAAAAACTCACAAAATCCGATAACCCATTCAATTACGAGTCCAACCATATTAATTTCACTCAAATACGACTCCAAATCAATATTCAAAACTCAAAAATTCGTATTATGAAACTTTAGGTCAAAACCCTCAATTTCTCTTTAAAATTCATCAACAAATTGCAAAAAATGAAGATAGATTCATGAAATAAGATCAAAACCACGTGTAGAACACTTATCCCAATCCTTGCTATGAAAATGGCTCCAAAAATCGCCCCAATCTGAGTCCCACATCTTAAAATATGAAGAAAGACCAAAACCCTCAATTTTATATCCTCTGCCTAACACTTCCGTATTTGTGGACAATTCGTCACATCTGTGACCACCTCTTCTACGGTCAATGTTTCGCTTTTGTGAAAATAGCCATGCTCAGCAACCCCCGCACCTGCGAATATAAAATCTCGCTTCTATGAAGAACATCGCACCTGCGCTCCCAGATCCCGCATCTACGCGCTCGCAAGTGCGCTACAAAATTCGCTTCTGCGGTCCTCTTCACCCAGCCTCTTGTAGCTTTTGCGACGAACTGTCTGCATCTGCGTCCATTTTTCTATAGGTGCGGAAACACCAAAACCAGCAGCCTTCAACAATGCAACATTGAAGAAAACTTATCCGAAATCAATCCGAAACACACCTGAGCCCCTCGAGACCTCGTCCAATCATACCCACAAGTCACATAACATATCACGGACCTACTTGAGGACTCAAAACACACATTAAAACATCGAAATGACGAATCACACCTCAAATCAAAATCTATGAACTTTGAACTTTCAATTTTCAAAACTCATGCCGTAAAACATATTAAATTATCCCAGAATGAACCCAAAATTTTCACACAAGTCTCAAATGAATTGACGAAGCTATTATGATTCCCGGAACCACAATACGAATCCGACATCCTCAAAGTCAACTTCCGGTCAAACTTATGAACTTTCCAACCTTCAAATTTTCAACTTTCGCCAATTTATGCCGAAACCTTCTAGAAACATCCAAATGCAAATTCGGGCATACAACCATGTCCAAAATCACCATCCGGACCTAACAGAACCATCAAAACTCTGTTGCGGGGTCAAATTCACAAAAAGCCAAACTTGGTCAACTCTTTCAACCTAAAGTTTCAACAATGAAATTCATTCTTCCAAACCGATTCCGAATAATCTGAAAAACCAAAACCGACCATTCACATAAGTCATAATATATACTACTCATGCCCGTAAACTACCGAGCAAAGTGCAAATGCTCAAAATGACCGGTTGGGTTGTTACACCGGAATATAGGGAAGTGCCGAACCACAAAAATTTATAATACGTAGTCTTATCCTGTATTTCTGCAAGAGGCTATTTTTATGGCTTGAACCCGTAAAATCATATTGTTTTTCCATTTTCTCTTTTGTTTGTCAATGCGGAGTAATTGGAAAAGTGAGAAATAGGAGTGGGAATTAAGATCTTTCTTTGAAAGCAAAATAAAGAGGCACCTAAAGTTGACCCACGATGTTTATCTCACACTCCAGCTTATCAAGTGACCACATAGACACTTAATGTTGGTTTTAGTGTGTCAAGTAAACCCATGTGTTTTGGGAGGTATAATGCATGAGACATATTCGTGATTTGGCATTCATGGTTGGTGATCGGGTCTGCTTTGGGTGTCGCCTATGAAGGGCGTGATGAGGTTCGGGAAGAAGGGAAAGTGAGCCCTAGGTACATTTGTCCCTTTGAGATTCTTGAGAAGGTAGGAGAGGTGGCCTATAGACTTGCTTTGCCACCGAGTTTATCAGCCGTGCATGATGTGTTTCATGTATCTATGCTTCAGAAGTATATTGACGATCCCTCTCATGTACTTGATTTCAGCAGTGTCCAGTTGGACAAGGATCTGACTTATGAGGAGGAGCCAGTAGCCATTTTAGCCCGACAGGTTCGTCAACTGAGATCAAAGAGTTTTCCTTCGGTCCGTGTTCAATGGAGAGGTCAGCCTGCTGAGGCAGCGACCTGGGAGTCTGAGTCTGATATGCGGAGCCGATATCCCCATCTTTTCCCATATTCATGTATCCTTTTTATGTCCATTCGAGGACGAACGTTTGATTTAGAGGTGGAGATTGTGATGACCCAAAAGGTCATCCGGTGTATTCGTAGCTAATTCTGTATTCGAGGTCATGAAAACCTCCTTATGTCTCACCTCAATTTGCGTGCGCAGCCCGAGCATGTGACCGGGAAGCCGTTGAGTGAAAAACTGATAAGAATGATATATTAATTATTTGAATAAAGTTGACTTTGGTCAACATTTTTGGTAAACGTACCCAAATCCGTGATTTGACGGTCCCGGAGGGTCCATAGGAAAATATGGGACTTGGGCGTGTGCCCAGAATCGAATTCCAAGGTCCCAAGTCCGAGAAATGAATTTTTAAAGAAAATTGTTTTCTGAAAAAAAAATACAGAGGTTTTTGAAAATGAAATTCCATGTAAAACCTGTGGAATAGGGCCCGTATCTTGGTTCCTGAGTTCGGTACAGGTTCGATATGATTTATGTGTGTTGTCTGGGAAGTTTGGTAAGAAACGGGCTTAGTTTGACATGATTTGGATCAAATATTCAAAAGTTGAGGTTTAAAGAAGTTTTTGTGCAATTTCATGGATTTTGAGGTGTAATTCGATGTTTATGATGTTATTTTGGTGATTTGATTACACGTATGAGTCCGTAGGATGTTTTTGGGATTGTGTGCACTTTTGGTTTGGAGTTCCGAGGGATCGGGTGAATTGCGGGTAGGTCTCGGGGTGTGTTAGGCATAGATCAGGGTTGTTGCAGGTTCAGAGAATTTCAAATCTCTGAACCTTCCAGTGCGGTGCGGTCGCCTTTGTGCAGTCCGCAATGGAGCTTCGCGACTGCGGTCGTCCTGGTGCGGTCCGTGGTAGACCTTCGCGGTCGCGGTCCCCTTTTTGCTGTCCGCGGTGGAGGCCTGGAGGGGGCATATTTAAACGGAAATTTCAGTTATTTTTCATTTTTCAAAACCCTAAAAACATAAGAGGCGATTTTCCAAACACTCTTTCTTCTCCAAAACATTAGTAAGTGATTTCTAACTCATTTTCCTTAATCCTTAACTTCTTTTTACAAATTTCATCCTAGAATCTAGGGTTTTCATGGTAGAATTGGGAATTTTGGGAAACACCTAGGATTCCAAAACCATTTATATATCCGAACTCAGGGGTGAATGGGTAATCGGGTTTTGGTCCGAATTTCGAGTTTGGACCGAGTGGACCGGGGGGTCGATTTTTGACTTTTTGGGGAAAACTTTAGAAAACTCTTTTCCATGCATTAGAATTGATTCATTTAGCATTTATTGATGTAATTAAGTGACTTGTGGCTAGATACAAGCGAGTTGGTGGTGGAATCAAGAGGTAAATCGGTAGTTGAGGCTTGAATTGTGTTCGTGGCATCGAGGTAAGTGTTTTTACTAACCTTAGCTTGAGGGAATAGGTTTTGAGTCATATGTGCTTCGTTTTTATCCCATGTTCAATGTATAGGTGAGGTGACGAGTACCTATGCGTTGTTGTCAAGCATGCCCGTGAGTCGGGCTTCATGACATATGTGCTTCTCTTCGTTATTTACTATGTTATGAAGCGGATTTCATTTTGAAAGTTATTCAATTATTGGAAATACTTGGTTGTGAACACTGTTGATTAATTGTTCGGTTGAGGATTATTTTGTTACGTTTTACACTTGAACAAGATTGGTTATATCCGTGTCCTTTGCCAGGACGATATTTGTTCCTTCTATTGCTCCCTTGCCGGGATGTTGTGATTATGATTCATGTTATTGATTTTCCTTGCCAAACTATTGTTCTTGACATTGTTTGGGTGAGGAGGAGTGTAAAGCACGAAGGGTGATGCCGTGTATTTACTTGTTGCATTGTGAGGATGAGAGTATAAAGCACGAAGGGTGATGTCGTGTCATGCGTTAATATTTAAAAGCACGAAGGATAATGCCGTGCCATTTTATTTATTCATTTCATTGTGAGGATGAGAGTAAAAGCACGAACGGCGATGCCGTGTATTTATCTGTTTACTTGCCTTGGTGAGGATGAGAGTAAAAGCACGAAGGGTGATGCCGTGTATTTATCTGTTTACTTGCCTTGGTGAGGATGAGAGTAAAAGCACGAAGGGTGATGCCATGTACGTATCTGTTTTCTTGCTTTGGTAAGGATGAGAGTAAAGCACGAAGGGTGATGCCGTGCACTTGTTTGTCTATGAATTTACTTCCGGTTGTTATATTATTTGATACTTAGTTGTTGCTTTTGTTCTGTGATTCAAAAATTGTTATTCCCTGGTCCCCAGCATGTTCTCCCCCATTTTATACTTAACTGTTTATTTCTGCCGTCATTCCTGTTATATGTTATTGAATTGCACATGTGTTTATTAGTGGTCGTGTCCTAGCCTCGTCACTACTTTGCCGAGGTTAGGCTCGACACTTACTCAGTACATGGGGTCGGTTGTACTGATGCTACACCTGCACTTCTTTATGTTGTGCAGATTACGGTACCGGACCCGGCGGACATTGATCGAGGGAGTATCCTTTAGTCCACAGGAGACACTGAGGTAGTCCTGCAGGCGTCCGCGGGCCTTGGCGTCACCTCCTATCTTTTTCCTTTCTCTATCTTTATTATGTATTTCAAAGACAGTTGTATATGTTTATTCAGACCTTTTGTTTTAGTAAATCTTAGACAGTCCGAGTATTTGTGACACCAGTTCTGGGGTTTTTTTTTGTTGAGGATTTGGTAATGTTAACTTCTTCAGTTATTGGACTTCATAGATTACGCATTCTTATTCACGTCTATTATTGTTCATTTCTTTTTTTTTTAAATACCAAATAATAAGGAATTGAGCATGTTAATCGGAACGTTGGCTTGTCTAGCAGGTTCAACGTTAGACGCCATCACGATCCCGACGGTGGGAATTTCGGGGTGAGATAGCCATCAGAGGCCAACTTTACGTGTTTCTTTATGTATTTAGCCTTCTCTAAATCTGCTTTTCCCATTCTTTAGCCAAAATTAATGTGTTCAAATTTATCCTTACATCGATCTTCTTTCCTTGTTACTTAAAGCGCAAAATTACCAAAGTGACTTCGAAGGTCCATGGCACTTGCTTAAATTAATATTGAAATATGAAATATTACGTAATAATCCTTGGAATACTCAAATAATATTTGGATTCTGTGTGATATCTTTGTTTTTACCAAAAATATGATAAATACTTCTATGAGAGATTTAATAAGTAAAATGAAAGGTTAATCCTAGTTAAGCTTAATGATTGTCAGATCCGTGAAAGTGGTAATGAATGAATGATATAAAAGCGCTATAGTATTAGATTCCATACAGAGATACTGATAATGATTGACAATGAATATGCGAGTGAATAGGTGGAGTAAATGCATGCAATGACAATAAATGTAATCATGAAGGATAATTCGCCCAAAATGCCAAGCGTGAGATTCAACAATCTCGTTGTCAGCAGTGCAAATGACAAGCAACGTGGATGAAACACTGTGCTCTTGGATCTTGTATATGAAAATGTGTCTTTTAACTTGGGAACCAATAGAAAAGACAAGAAGTGTATATTCCTTTCAACAATCAATGTTACAAAGTGTTTTTTCATAGAGTTTCAGATCCCTTTTTTCTCCCCCATGTTTCCTATATATAGGGAACATTCTTTGGGGGAACCCTAGAAAGTACAAGGGAGGGAATATTCCATTCTTCTAATATAGAGCTATCCTACCGTTACTATCGACTTCTACCATTGACCTCGTTAAAATTAGAACCCCCGTCCATAACTGTTAGACGTTCTGAGCTTCGACCTCGGCCAATGACATCGTTACGTTTGGTCCATATTTTGACCAATACAGTTAGTCCCTCCGCTTATCAAGGTCGTGGACCCCTCGTCTTTGGTGACCGGATTACTCTGCGCCTGTTGTGAAGGAAATTTGGTCGTAACCAAGTAATTAACGCCTAGTGAGGTCGCGACTAGCGCAAGTGACGTCAGATGCTGTCATCGTGATGTGCGTCATCATTATGTATCTTCCCCATGCAATGACTGCACTGTTGGTGCTTCGATTCTCGTGTTACAGGTAGCTTTTGGCCTCGATTTTGAGGCCACCCAACCCTATAAATAGATGAAGGGTTTTTCAATCCCTTTCTTGATTTCTAATTCCATCTTTCCCTCCACTATATGATCCATTACAATTATCATGTCAACTTCACCTCGTAGCCATTGTGATATTTCTGACAGCGCTCCCTTGTCAGTGGCTATCCTCTCTACCGATGAAGGGATTTCAGTTGAGGGAGATGAGAGTTTCCCCACTGTTGAAGAGGTGCTGCCTAAAAACCCTACGTCCAGGAACAACTTCCCTAAGGGGCTTGCTCCTGAACCTGAGCTTTCTGAAACATGGGAGGCTGAGTTGGCCGTGATGAAGACTAAATATCGCATCCCCTCTTACATCAAGTCCATCCCTGCGGGAGACGATACGATTCAGGTTCACCATCCTGGATTTTGTGCCTTTTATGTCTACCCGTTCACGATCGGCTATACCTTGCCCCTTCCTAAGTTGGCTGAAGAGTTCTGCCGCTTTTACAATGTTTGCCCAGTGCAACTCTCCCCTTATCTATATAAGGTCTTCTTAATGCTGACCAAGTATGCGGAGCTGGCTGGTTGTGAGGTCGACCTTCACCACATGCTGCACTAATTTTCACCTAACTTTTTCGGAGGCACCATGATATACTTGCGGAATCGTGGGACGAAGGGATTAATAGCCAGGATGGATGACAAGGCGAGTCGGTTATTCTGGCGCAAATACTTCTTTGTCAGAACTGACCAGTTGGTGGAGGACTCGACCGGATTTACCAAAAAAGTGGAATTACAATCGTAAGTATTCCCTCGTGTTTTCCGCCATTCGTTCTTTGTTTTTTTTTTTGGTTTCTTTACCGCTTTCTTATTTGTAGCTGTAAAGCGTTCTCCCTCCCTTGTTCTGGACATGGAGGATTGGTTGGCTCGCGTGTTGCCTCATGTCGTGGGGATCCGTGATAGGTCTTCCTTCTTCAAGCGTTATGGACAGAAGGTCCCACCTCGTAAGTATCCTAGCTATCTCGTTTGGTCTAGTCCTTTAGCGTTTTCTAATTCAACTCCTTATTTGTGTTAGGTCGGCGGGCTTCCAAGAAAGCGAAGATGCCTTCTCTCACGTTCCATCAAAAGGCGACCTCGGGTGCAAGGGAGTTCGCTTTGGTCAAATCCACGAGATGCGTATCTGAGATTCAACGGGCAGAGGAGTCCGTCCCCTCGGGTATGGACGTTCCCTACGATATCCCGCCTCGTCAAGTCCTTTTTCTCACTGACGAGCCTTCTCCTGATGAGGAGCCATCGCCAAGGAAGAGGCGAAGGGTGGAGACGGGGAAGCCCGTATATGTTGAAGGATTGGAGAGGGCTTTGACCCTTGAGACGATGTTAGAGTCATTTTTTAGCCGAAGAGGCGAGCATTATGTCTGAGTCCGCTATGAGAAAGAGGCCTTCCAAGGCCGAGGAGGTTGGTAGCGGCGAAAAGCTCGCGTAGATTATAGGGGCTCGTTCTTCCTCGAGGGCGAAACACAGTGATGATTTTGGTGTAGGGGGCGTCGATTTGGTTCTGACATCGAACCCGATGAGGTTAGAACCTTCACTAAAAGGAAGACTCGCATGGAGATAAGGACGGAGGGCCCTAATCATCATATTGGCATACCAGTGGACTTAAACCTTTTGGTTGAGACAGAGCGTGTGGCGCCGTCGTTCACCCCTTTATGTGCTGAGGCCGAGAACAAGACGCTGCAGAAGCTGAAGGACGCCAACCTCTCCCTTGGCATATCTGGGATAGCTCTGCGGGTGAGTATTTTTGATACACTTTCGCATGCTTCGCTAATATCTCTTTATCTTGGTTAACTTATTTCTTCCTTTTTGTCAGACTCTTATCCTCGACATTGAGCATGACTGGCGGGAGGAGGAGATGGTGGCTCAGTATAAGAGGATGGATCCAAGTACAAAGAATACCGTTCTAAGTACCAGAAGGTGGTCAGGAGAGTTGGCGAGGGTGGGAAGTTTCGAGAACTGCGTGATGAGATTAAGGGGAAGGATGAGGAGCTAAAAGAGAAGGATGAGGAGATACTGAAAACCATTAGCCGGTGTAGCGAACTGGAAGAAGCGTTGAAGTCTAAGGAGGATGAGATCGAACTGGGGAAGGGAGTAATGGCTGAGAATTCGGACCTCCAGGAACGGGTGGTATCCTTGAAGGTCGAACTTGATCAGAGTGAGACGAGGGATGCCACTTTGAGGGCTGATTTAGGTACCAAGATTGAGGAGTTGAAGCTGGCGGAGCGACATTGGCGATGACCCTGCACGTCTGTAGGTATGAGTGGGCTAACGAAGCAGAGACTCCAGCGCTCATAGTGGCAAGATTGGAGGAGCAGGTTGGAGGTTTGGAGGCAGAGCTGGCAAGGTTGAACGAGCAGGTAGTGGTCCTGAGGGATGAGAAGGAACAACTGGCCCGTCCGTCTGCTTCTCAAGCTTCCGCCGATGTGAGCGTGTCGCGGGAGTTATATGAGATGCAGGTTCATGCTGAGGATCAACTGGACGTATTCAGGTCTTTGAGGGCTGCTGGGAAGGTCTCCGAGGAGGTACTCGCCGATGTTCATGCTACAACGCGGGCGGCCCGTGAAGCTTGTGGCTATGCCCCTGATTCGCCCGATGTGGATGATGGTGATGATGACGTAATGGATGGGCTTACTTCTGATCCTTGGTACGACGACGAATATGTTGAAGGGGATGATGCAGACACTACCAGAAATCAGATCTATGGCTACGATGTTTTTGTAACGGTTCAATAACCGTTGAAATAGATAGTCTATTGGTACGGTTTTTAAGCGTTGCAAAAAGGATCTTGGGCCTATTGGAACACTACGCAATTAAACCGTTACTTTAGAGCTAGAACCGTCGTTGCAGAGATACATATTGCAACAACTGTTTCAACCGTTGCAATAAGTTACTCTATGGCAGCGATTCTCTTAAAATTATTATCTACGATAACGTTTCTCTTATTCCCTCCATATTTTCGCTCCTCTAATTTCACCAAAACAAAACCCTAGAAGCATAGTCATTTTAGTATGCACCAACTTTAGAACACATCAATGCTCTCAATATTAACTCATAAATTTATTTCTCTAGAAATTTCAGAACATTATTGTTGTAAACAACATATCTTCTTTCAGATCGGAATGATTTATCTCTGAAGAACCAAAAAACGAAGTTCTAAACTCTGATATCCAAAGGTCTAACAACCGTGAACGAAAAATCAAAAGTTTCTTTGAATTCTTTCTCCTCAAACTTTTTCATTAGCTACTTGCTAAGGGAAGAGAACGTAGTAACAAATCTATATTTTTCGCTTTTTCGATATTTTTTGAATTTCTTGTTCTGTAAAGGATTATTTGATGTTGAAAATTCATGTGTGTATGTTTTTGTAGTTAGAGCTTCGGATTTATGCGTGCATAGCTAAGGTTTTGAAAATTTGTTTATATTGACATTTCTTGTTTTGTAAACAAAATTGGGTATGGACCCTTTTAAAATCTCTCTCTCTCTCTCTCTCTCTCTCTCTCTCTCTATCTTATAGCTAGAGTTTGGAGTTTTATATCCCTATTGATGTGTGTGTATGTCTTCGTGCTTCTTGCATTTTTTTTCTCTTTTTTGATTGTTTTATATTTTTTTAGTTTGATTCATTTTCTTAGGTTAATACTGACTGTGTTGGTTAGCGTCCTAATTAAAATGACATTCTTGGTGGAATAAATTAAACAAGAATGTCACTAACAGGGAAAGTATTCTCGTAGATGGAAAAGAGATTCTGGTACTATTTACAGAACCTTTAAGCAGCTTTTCTGTCTCAAGTTGTTCTTAGCTTCCTATTGTTGTAGCTACCCAATTTATGTATCTATGTGGTGTTGGAGTTTCAGTCTTTATTTATCCATAATGTAGTAGCTCTATGTACCTATTTATTTGATTTATATAAATATAGTTTATTTAGGAAGAGTAACAATACAAATATAAAAAGAAAGGCATAAAAGTATGTAACGACCCGATCCGTCGTTACGCAGTTAACGCATTTATTCCTTTATTTCTGTCTTGTAGCAGCTCGGTTAGACTGTTCATGAAGTGTTGGGGTTGGTCGGTTCGGGTTCGGAGTGAAAATAGAGTGGATTGAGACACTTAGTCTCTAACAAGAGCTTTAGAGTTGGAAAAGTCAACCCGGAGTTGACTTATTGGTAAACGACCTCGGAATACGAATTTTATGGTTCGGATAGCTTTGTTAGGTGATTTGGGACTTAGGAGTGTGTTCAGAATATTTTTAGGATGCCCGGTGCAGAATTAGGCTTGAATTGGTGAAGTTAGTATTTTGGCGAATTTCGGTTGATAGGCGAGATTTCTATCCGAGGGTCGGAATGGGATTCCGAGAGTTGCTGTAGCTTCGTTAGGTCATTTTGGACTTGTCCGCAAAATTT